>CM031239.1:1039414278-1039493561 GCA_018340775.1 Taxus wallichiana var. yunnanensis
ACATGCTCTACTCATTTAGAAAGAAGAAAGAGAAAATAAAAAAGAAACATGGTCATAAAGAGAGGCCAAAAAGCCTAAGTATTTTCTAACTATTTTCTTAAGTGTGCAGGTACAAGTTACGGCCAAGAAGAAATAGACAAGTCATAAGTACAGCCGGAAAGAAGAATTAATGTAACTCAAACTCAATATTTTCTACAAATGGAACAAGTTACAATACAAAAAAGAGACTAGAAAATAGAAGTACATGTTTTAGTTTGCAACTAAAAAGGAAGAATCATATTTCAAGAAAGCTGAAGTTTGGCTGGACAGAAAGGGTTACAACTAAAACAAAATAAAGAAGATTTTGGGAAAATTTTGACAAGGTTTCGCCATGTAAAATGGACATTTACAACTTTTCATCATGTTGCTTTCAACTACTACATGCTTTAAAAGAATTATTTAAATCAAGTAAGTGATACAGAAAAGCAGTAAAGCATGCCATGATTAAGATAAACAGTTATGATGTCTCAGTTTTATTTACCAAATCAACTTCAACATGAAGTGTTATGTTCTATATTCTGAATCAGAAATTACAACTACTATAGCTGGAAATGGATGGAAGAGAGAATTTTGGGAAAATTTGCCAGGGCTTCGCCATGAAAATCAACATTTCAGATTTTCCAAAGATGCATATCAAAGCTACAATAAAAGGGAAATGTAGTATTCAAACAGAAAAGAAATGGACTGCACTTTCAGTCATCAAATTGAGTTTCAGAATGAAGCAAGTGTGAGTACACAAAAGGTTTACCATCAAAGAAGTACATTATTTAAGCAAAATAAATAAGACTACAATATTTCAACAAAGCATCCAAATCAAGGGTTATGCCTTCCAATGGTTTTACAAGAATGAGAGACTGTTTACAACTTCCAAAAAGAATCATATAAGGTACAAAGATCTCATGAAATCAAGAATAGTCAAAGTACTAATACTGCAAGTTCCAGAATCAAATGAACAAGCCTATCTATCTATCAAAAGATGTCAAATCTCAAAATATCTAAGCTACAATAATCAAGAAGGATAGAAGATGAAAGCAATGGCAGAATAGATATTTGTGATAGAGGAGCTACAAGTGCAGCCAAACAACTTCAAGTTTACATAATGATTCAAGACCTCGAGCCCAAACCTGGGACAGATGAAAGTGTACAGTATGCTACATTATACTTCAGAGCTAAATTCAAATGCAAGATTCATGGTTAAATAGAACCAAAAAACACACAAAGAATCAAAGGGATCTCCTTGACCATGGCTCAACACAACAAAGTGAAACTAATGGGAAGAATTGACTGAGTTTGAATCAGAACAGAAGAAGACACCAAAATCTCAAATAGAGAGAAACCCTAAGGTGTTAAACATCAAAGTAAAGGAATCTACACAAGGATGAAATGTGATTAGTGCAAAGTCTGATCAAAATCAGGGAACTCAGAGTTTTAAGTAACAAGAAGTGGATCTCAATCTTTCCTGAAGTCATTCTATTCCTCAAAACAAATTTCAGAATCAAGAAGGAATGAAGAAGTCCAATACCCATATCAAAGGAGGGATACCCAAATCTGGTTGCATTGTCTCATACCATAAATTAAAAATACATGTGCAGATAGCCATTAAACAGATCCATTCATAGACATTCTCGAGTTTTGAAAATCAGATCCAAGGAAGGAAGTTATAGTTTCTAGTTTTAATCGACAAACCATTAAATGGGTATCCATAAATCAGGAAAGGAAGTAAAAACTTACTGGTTAAAATCAAAGCTAAGAAAACCCTCAAGTAACCATCTGGGGTTCGGATCGGCCAAACTAGAAGAATTTTACAGAGATAGACCAGGGTTAGGCCATAAAAGGAGAAAGCCATACCCATATGAGAAAATGAATCAGAAAACTAAAAGCTCAAGATCAATCATGGCATCCACGTTTTCCAAGCACGAACATCATATTTAAGTCATAGAATCCCATTGAAGTCAAAATGGCCATAGAAATAACAAAGTTTTGAGCTCAGTAATGCTAAAAGTAGCTATAAATAGATTCGAGCTCGAAAGAAAGAAAATGGTGGACAGTTACAATTATCCGAAGTTACAGAGTTCAAAAGAACGACCTTCCTAGAAGGAGCTCAAAACCCTCATGACAACTCAAACATCAAATGCACGATAACAGGTGTAATATGAACCAAAAAATCTAGAGCAAGATACAAAGCTTTAACTACTCATATTTGAGAAAATCAACAAAATGAAGCTCTCAAACAAAATACGAGTTCATAACACAACAGTCAATCAACCATACAACTCAAAGTTTTCATAACAGACTTGAGATCTACAAGTACCCACGTTTCAGAAATCATAGATCCTAGCCAATGAACAAAGACCCATTAATGGGTATTAAGGGAATGGAGTAAGAAAAGAAACTCACCAATTACAGAGAGCTTCCAAGTCCTCGAAAAGTCAGGAAATCCAGAGCAAACACAATAACCACATAGTCTTTTTGAGCTCATCTAACCAACGATCGAGCATAAATAATACGAGAAAAGGGAAACACAAGTATCAGTGCTCGAAGAAGAAACCGATGCCTCAACTTTACGAATGTTTCTAAGCAAAGTTGAAGAAATCATCAAGATTACAATTGTAAAGAAAACATACTGAGGTAACATCTTCATGACCACAATGACCTTGCTCATAAGGCTCTGATAGAGTGAAAAATAAGAAATACAGATGCTCGAAGGAACAAAGGACCAAATGAACAATGGCGCAACTCAAGAATAATCAACAACGCCCCCATAATCGCTCAAAAGCTCAAAAATGATCAAATGTACAGCCACGAAGAGAGCTCAAGAGAAGCAAAGAAGGAACAGAGGACCAAATGAGCTTAGCCGAGCTTCCAAGTATCAACAATGGCGGTTTGAAAGAATTTTTCCAGGGCTTCACTTGCAAACCAGATGCAAAGTGGAGAGAATGAATGGGGTTCGAGCTATTTTAATTCACCTGCCTCAAATGTAATTCAACCTAACTCAACCACAGTCAATAATCAATGGCTCGAGATCAGAAGGACAAAGATCGAGGGCCGAGGATCAAGCTCCAAGATCAAAGCAAGTAACCACGGTCAGTTCATACCGACCACATTCAATCCATATAAGCCACATTCAATGCAAGGGTTAGAAACCCTTACTCGCATTCAAAATCGACGACATCGAATGCATGAAGGATAGAGATAAACATTTGAGAATCACCACCGGTTTTCAAAGAAAACTTAACCTCTAAGTTATACAAGCCACCGACAAACATATCGAGGGGTGAGTCATCATGGAGAGGGGGCCAACCCCACGTTCAAAATAAAATAATTCCATATTGACTTTCGACCATAGCCTATGTCCCAAATCATCAAAAGGGGGCGAAAATTATACATGCTCACAATGATAACCAAGACCAAAAGTGGCGGACTATGATATGGCATGTGTTATCAAAGGGTGGAAAATTACATTTGTTTGTATTGACCTTGTATAAGGTCTAAACTATGTAATATGCCATCCAAACCAATATTCAAAGAACACTTACCTTAATACTTGCAAAGTTACCTCGTACTCATCACATGATAAAGTGCAAAAGTGGTCCCCACTTCAAGGAGCTAGAGTTGATTTGCAGAGTGTCACTCATGTGACCACTTAGAAAGAGATGTCAATGTCAAAGCATGTGCACATGGACAATGGTCCCCACATTGGATTTTTTATTTATTTTTCAAATATTACAAATATTGTAATTATTTTTCTCTCACAGCAGAGAATTGATTTGTTGCATGCTTCACAAGAGGACAAAACAGAGAAGAAGAAAAGTTACATGTTCAAAGGAGAAAGACTTGCATAGAAAGAAAGCTTATTATTAGAAAATTATTTACCCTTGCTTTCTTAAAATTAGAAAAGTCAACTCCAAACTTTGACTAAATTGTAATCAAGGCTATCAAAGCCTATTTGTGATTGCATGCTCTATTTTATTCCTTTATCTATTATTAAATAAAGGATAAAAATAAGATGCATGGGCGAGTACAAGCCTTGGGCTATTTTTAGGAAGAGGGTAAATTTTTATTTTTTCTATATATTGTGTGCCTTTGCAAAGCACAAGAAGGAATTTTTGGATATAGGAGTACTGAAGCAATTTTTGCTAGTTTTTCCTTCTGAGTGTGAAGTATTTTCTACCTTCCCAATCATTTACAATCTTGTGTATGTTTCTATTAGTCTTGTGAATGCAAATTCCCTGATTAATCATCTTACCCTGTTGCAAAATTCAGTAATTTTTGCATGATATTAATGTGCATGTTCAAGTTAGCAATATTGTTGTGATAATCTCCCTCAATACCTCAAAGTGTTTTTCCCTTAACATTCTACAAAATAATTGTTGGTTCGTGCATCAAGAATCATTTCACATATCAATTGTGCATATACTTAGTCAAATCCCTCATACAAATTTGGTGTATCACCTTAGTTTCAATTATTTTATAGTCATCTTTTCCCTTTAAACCCCATAATAAATTTAGGATACATCAACAAGGAACCAGCCTTGATACTGAGACTCACCTCAAAATAGGTATACCCACAAACCTGAGGTGTTTCCATTATATCTATGAAAGAGAGAGATCAAATTTTGCAAGCTTAGAAAACCTGCAACCATCTCTCTACAGGGTGCACTTTCGAGAGATAATAATAACCTAAACAAAATTAATTTTACATGACATACAATATTAAAACCAAGGGTCACTCATGGCACCCAAATAATACAAGCATACAATAAGGCCTCATACAACTAGCATGGTTTGGGCTTAGCCAGTGGGCCGCTTAGTGCACAATTTGTGTAGCCGCCGAAACCCACGTTCTCATGTGACTCGTCACACACACTCAATGCACACATTAAATGCATCTATCCAATACAAGTGTAAATCAACTACTCAATAAATGATCAAGTCTAAACATGCATTCAATGATATCACAACATCAACATGGAGTCGTAATTGAGAAAAAATGCACAATTTCACACCAATTAACCATGGTTAGCCACCACATTTCATATAAATGACATATATCTATGTTATCATGTGTTCTCATCAATAATCAAATAAACTATATCATCAAGATGTGTGACTAAACTATGTATCCATCATATATCAATTAGGCCCAAATAAAATAACAATATGTTAGTATCCACAACATCTATTAAAATGTGCCAAAATGTTAATCAAAATTAAATTGGTGCTATGCGCCCAATATCACCATACATGTCTTCGAAAGATCAAATAACCTAACATAATGTCTAAAATATTTCAAAAACCTGTCAAATCATAACTATGGGTTAAGAAGTCAACATATAACTAAGGATAGAAAATTTGGGCACTACAGCTTTAGTTACTTTGTAGAGATTTTGAAAATATGTCAATGAAAGATTTAGATTCCGTAGAATCATTATTTACTTTTGTAGTTGGTTTAGTCAATCAAATCAAATCTCATGGTGAAACTATTGAGGATAGAAGGATTATTGAAAAATTGCTTAGAAGTTTGCCTACAAAATTTGATCATTTGGTAGTTGTATTGAAGAAACTAAGGATCTAAGTCAATTTTCAATTGATGAGTTACATGCATCACTAATAAATCATGAACAGAGGTTGAATAGATCACATGCATTTTTAGATCAAGATTTTCATCATAGGTATCAGGAAATCGTGGAAGAGGAAGAGGAAATTTCAGCCCTAGAGGCAGAGGAAGAAGTTCATCTAGAGGACGTAGCAATGGTCCATCAAACTCAAGTGGAAGAGGACATAGTCAAGAGCACAATCATAATCATTTTTCAGGTCAGAGATAGGATAAATCACATGTGTAGTGTCACTATTACAAGAGATATGGGCACTATGCTTTTGAATGCGGAAAAAATAGTATGATCAAAACAAGCAGAATCAAAATCAGGTTGGAAGCTCTACTCCAAGCTCCATGTTTATTGCATGCACAAAGATTGTTGAAGCATCACCTATTGAGTGTAATCTATCCCAAGAGAGTCCTAGTGATGTATGGTATTTGGATTCTGGATGCAGTAATCACATGTCAGGTAACTTAGATTTATTTTCTAATTTAGATGAGTCAGTAAAGACAGAAGTTACCCTTGGGAATAATAATACAGTGACTGTAAAAGGAAAAGGAACAATCAACATTCTAACAAAAAAGGGGAGCAAAAGATTATGTATGATGTTTATTATGTTACGTTTGAAGCACAATCTTATGAGCATTGGTCAATTGGTACAAAAGGGATACAAATTTTACATTGAAGACAACAAATGTGTGATCGTGGATAAAGCTCCAAGTACATAGGTGATTGCTAAAGTGAAGATGACAAGCAACATAATGTTTCCTTTGAAGATTATACTAGCCACATCCGGAGATCATACTCGCATATTAGTCCGAGCTAAGGAGATTAAATCATTTTCATTCAATTGAAAAAGATTAATCGTGGCTATGGCATCTCAAGTTTGGTCATTTAAACTTTGGTGGTTTAAATTTATTACATAGAAAAAATATGGTGAAAGGTTTTCCTTTCATTCAGAAACCAAATAGAGTTTGTGAAGGTTGTATTTTGGGAAGCAACACAAAGAATCCTTCCCAGTTGGAAAAACAAGAAGAACAAGTGCACCACTTGAAATTGTTCACTTAGATTTATGTGGACCAATGAAAACAAATTCTATTGGAGGTTGTTCATATTTTATGACATTCATTGATGACTATACAAGGAAGACATGGGTGTATTTTTGAGACACAAATAAGATGCTTTTGATATATTTCAATAGTTCAAGGATTTAGTGGAAAAGCAAAGTGGGTACTACATCAAATTTCTGAGGAAAGACAGAGGAGGTGAGTATGTTTCCAATGCTTTTTGATTTTTTACAAATATCATGGTATACACAAGCAATTTACTTCTAGGTATACACCACACAATGAATGGATTGAAGAGAGAAAGAATAGAACCATCATGGAGATGGAAAGAAGTATGATGAAGACAAAGTATCTTTCAAATGAGTATTGGAAGAAGCAAAGAATAAATGTTGTTTACATCATAAATAGGTGTCCAACAAAAAATTGTTCAAATATGGTTCCTCAACAAGCTTGGACTAACAAGAAACACAATGTTTCTCATTTTAGAGTTTTTGGTTGTGTGGCATACACACATGTGCCTGATGAGCTAAGAAAGAAGTTAGACAACAAAGGAGAAAAATGCATATTTGTTGGATATTCAGAGAATACAAAAGCTTACAAGTTGTTTAATCTAGTTACTAGAAAGGTCATAATCAACAGAGATGTACAATTTGTTGAAAATGAGGCATGGGATGGAAGTATTGAGAAAACAGTCAATGTAGCAACAACTATTCCTCATGATGATATGCAGATGAAAGCATTGAGCAAGTAAGGTATTGTATCTTCTTCAATCTTGGACATGCACCACAAGTTGTAGCACAAGCTACACCTCCATCTACATCTAGGAGGTCTCCAATATTTCAATCATCTTCAACCATGCAAAGAGACACCAAAAAGAACACCAAAAGCTACTCCTTTAGTACAAAATAGTCCATCATCAGATAGCCCTTTGCAGTAGAAAACAAGGAGTCTTAGTGAGATTTATAATGTTGATACAACTAATGCTTTTTCAGTTTTTGCATTATTTTCTCAAGTCAGCAGATCCAGTATAATTTAAAGAGGCTATAGAAAATGAAGTTTGGGTTCAAGCCATGGATGATGAGATAGACGCCATAGAGAAGAATCAAACATGGGAATTGGTAGATCTTCCAGAAGGAAAGGACGTGATAGGAGTGAAGTGGGTCTATAAGACCAAATATATGTTGATGGTAAAGTACAAAAACATAAAGCAAGGTTGGTTGCCAAAGGTTTTTCACAATAATATGGAGTAGATTACAATGAGACATGTTTACACATGTAACACGTTTGGACACGATAAGAATGGTTTTAGCAATTGCAGCTCAAAAAAATGGCCTATTTATCAAATGGATGTAAAATCAACATTCTTGAATGGTTTTCTTGAAGAAGAAGTTTATGTGAATCAACCAAAAGGTTATGAGATTGAAGGTCATGAAGGAAATGTATACATGTTGAAAAAAGTGCTCTATGGTCTCAAGCAAACACCTAGAGCTTGGTACAACAAGATTGATTCTTATTTGATATAGAATGGTTTCAGTAGGAGCAACAATGAGCCTACCTTATACATCAAGATCAATGAACAAGGTAAAATTTTGATTGTTTGTTTATATGTGGATGATTTAATCATCACTGAAATCTATCTACATATTCATTCAAATCAGCTATGAAGAAAGAATTTGAGATGAAAGATCTAGGTCTCATGCACTATTTTTTGGGCATAGAAGTTCAACAATCAGAAGATGGAGTTTTTATTTCACAAACAAGGTATGCTAATGATGTTTTGAAGAGATTTAACATGTTGAATTACAAGTCAACACCAACACCAGTTGCAGTAGGTTTGAAGTTAAGCAAAGATGATAGCAGATCATTTGTAGATCCAACATTGTTCAAAAGGCTAGTTGGAAGTCTCATGTATTTGATGGCCACAAGGCTGGATATTATGTATGGTGTGAGCCTCATCTCAAGGTTCATGGAATCTCCAAAAGATTCACATTGGCAAGATGGAAAAAATATTTTGAGGTATGTATGTGGAACTAAGAATCATGGAATTTTGTATTCAACATCAGATGAGTTCAAACTCATAGGTTACATAGATAGTGATAGTGATGAAGTATAGATGATAGAAAAAACATATCCGCCTATGCTTTTCACTTTGGAACAAGCGTAGTTTCATAAGCATCAAGAAGTAGTCCATAGTCACATTATCTTCAATGTAGAGTAGTAAGCAACAGAACAACATGTCGATTGTTTGGATGAGAAGAGTGTTGAAATATTTGAGGCAGAATCAACAAGATGCTACACATATTTTTTGTGACAACAATTCAACAATAATAGCATTGTCCAAAAATCATGTTTTTCACAAGAGGAGCAATCACATAGACATGAGGTATCACTTCATCAGGAGTTGGTTAACAACAAGGAAATATGTCTTGAATTTTGTAGATCCGAAGATCAGTTTGTTGATATTTTACGAAAGCTTTGGGAAATGAATTTTGAGTATTTGAGAAGTTGTTTGGGATTTTGTGATTAGGAATATGTCAGATTTGGAAGTGCACACTCATATCTAGAAGAATAAAAGTTTGAAGGTCAAAATTAAGGGGGTGTTAAAAAAAAGATTAATTTTGCCCCAAGAAAAGAAAAAAGTAGTTTTTTTTTACATGCTTTTATTTTTTAGTTTAGTTTTAGATGTTCTTAAGTTTAGGAAAAGCTATTAAAGCAAATAAATCAAAAAAATTTGTATTGCACAAAAGCATGTGCTTTTTAGTTCTATTTTTAAGAGTTGGGTGTTTTATTGTTAGATGAAGCCATCTATTTATTAGAGGCAATTGTAAGTGTTTTCATATCAAACACATTTAGAGAGATTGCCTTTGAGCCAAGCTCTTCGAGCTAGAAGAAGAAATATATGCACATATGTGCTTATATGAGTTTGTAATAATATGTTGTTATTTGCAATTCTTTATTTTATTTATGTTATTTTTATTTTATGTGCCTAATTTCTACACCTCTTTATTTCCTCCAATATCATTTTTTTGAGGCCATTATTTTATTCAAATGAAGAATAGTGTCGACACCATATCTTATAATTTGCAAGGCATTTTAATGATTTCTATTTTCTTATGGAACTGATTTGGTTTTCTTTTGGTAGATTTCAAGCGTTTGGTTCCTTCTCTTTACATTATTATCAGTGTCTGCATATGCACACAGTGTAATCGAGTTTATCATGGCAGGAGGCTTGGTGTAAATGTGGTAGAATGAGTAGAGGATGTCGATGATAAAGGTCACATCATCCTATCTGTTTGGATTGATTCGAGTTGTTTGTAAATTAATGGGCATTTCTGAAGTGGGGTTCGAGGTGACGAGCAAAGTGTCAAGGTAAAGCAGCCAAAAGATACGAAGCGGAAGTTTTTGAATTCGGGTGGTGTCTAAAATGTTTATTCCTCCCGCAACATTGTAATAATCAACTTGGTGGCATTGTTGAGAGGAATTGCATAGCCTCGAAGATATGTTTCAGAGTCATGATATCCACTTTTAAATATATGTTGGTAAATTAATGGGCATTTCTCAAGTGGGGTTCAAGGTGACGAAAAGTGTCGACGGTAAAGCATACCCAAAAGATACGAAGCGGAAGTTTTTGAATTCGGGGTGGTGTCTAAAATGTTTATTCCTCCCGCAACATTGGTAATAATCAACTTGGTGGCATTGTTGAGAGGAATTTCACAGGTTCTCAAGATATGTTTAGACAGTCATGATATCCAGCTTCATAAATATGAATGGGTACAGAATATTGGAAGGGATGTTTGTAAGGAAGGATAATGGACGTATGCCAAAGTCCCTTACGTCTCCTCGTTTGTGGCTTTGGTAATTGTGTGTTTTTGGCATCCAATATATCATCCTGTAAAACAAGTTATTGTAATTAATTTGTTGTTTTTGTTCAAAGTCAACTTGATCAAGGAATCTTTTTAATGTAAAACTTGTGGTTTTTTTAATAAAATTTCTCCTTCCCTCGCATTGTTGATTATGAAGTGAACACGTTTGTTCTATTTGTGTATGGAATAATTTGTGTGGTGCTCTTTAATATTTTCTCGCCGTTTAAAATATCACCTCCAAAATCAGCTAAATTCATATTTCTTATTGGTAGGTCACATCATAAAGATCACTTGTTTGTAGATATAAACAAATATTTAAAGACATTATTTTTAAAGAATCGATACCTAATCGCATTGGTAAAGCACCTCATTTTATATAGAAAGTCAGGTACAATTTAGTAAAAAAAAAAATTTTATAGATATTTAAATTTTCTATTTAAAAATTTACTCTTGATATATTCACTTGAGTTACTTCATATGAAAATAATAAATTTAATACACACGTTTCACAATGTTTCTCACATCCTTTTAAGTTTTGTCACAATGAGAGTTTCAAATAAGAGATGTAGTCATGAATATCCCGACACACATGTCACAATAAGTGGGAGCATACAAAAGAAAGTAAATTCAATTGTATAACAAAACGTAAAGAAATACACTCTCATTACATGGGATTTAAATTTTGACCAAGTATGTCAATAATTTAAATATAATCAAATTTTAACTAAAACCTCCAAATTATTGAGCAAACTACTAACAAATCTACTCTTATATCACATAATATTTAAGTATCAAAATCGTACATACATTCAAATTCTAATTGTGAATGTCAAGATTCTAGATTATTTTAAGGACACATTTTGTTTGAAGTCTAGAAGCATGAGGGTAATGATCTTTCTTCAATGTCTAGGTCTCAATAATCATGTATAATATAAATAGGAGAGCTAAAACTTTGAAAACAAAGAAAGCGATGATCATAAGGACATTTTTTTAATTAAATTTAACAAGGAATATTTTAAATGGCGTGTATTGAGACAATAATTACAACAATGAATTTATGATGGTTGTCATTAGTTGTTTTTGTCAATTATTTTTTCCATATTGATTATAATTTAAATCTAAATTGATATTGATTATACACCAAATATTGGAATGACTACAATAATTGATACATTTTGTGACTTGCAAAACATAATCAATGTTCTTTCTTAAGGGTCTCAAAATCTAAATAGTAGAGACACATCCAAAAAAATCCTAAACCTCTTGAGTTAAGAATTATTTATATATCTACTTATTAATAATTATTTATATATTTATTTATTATGATTTTTTGCTGGTAGGCGTCCACCTTTGAAGATGCCCTTATGTCAAATTCAGGAAGTTTTAACTTTACATGTTATCTTTTTTTGGAGATATTTTCCTACAGTCCTATATATTTAGTATCCTAAATATTCATCTATATATAAGTCATGATTTAAAGGGAAGGAAGAGTAATTATGTACATGAAAATTGGAGATTTGGCGACCATCATTGATGAAGTCCACGAGCTCTCTTAAAATTAGGAGACAGACTCAAACTTACTGTCAGTCTCGCTGACGGAATCAGATGTAAAGCCTTCATTTTCCAACCCATTAATGGAATGATGAGCAGCAAAGTTGGCGATCTTGCCACGCCCATGCCCATACTCTGCATTTTCTTCCTGTAAACCCTCGTATTCGCACATTTTTTGGTTGGCAATCATCACAAAGGCGGCGCCCAAAGAGTGCCCGGCCATCGCGCCCGTGTTTGGAAATGGTGGATCTGATGGCAAGGAGAACGAAATCGAACCGTGGGGTTTTGTGCAGGTCGTTGGATAGAAGAATCAGATCCAGTTTTAAATGTGCGCGCAGTGTCTCCGGTTTGAGAATCGTTCCTCTTAGTGCAACGACTACTCATAATGGTTTTGTTATTTTTCATGTGGGCACTCAAAAATGGCGTAGAATATCGAACCGTGGACCTTGTCGACCACAACGTGTAACTGTAAGGGATGGAAATTGAAGAAAGTCCATCATTTAGTGGCGAGGTAATCAAGGGGGATTTTTCGTTTCTCCTGACGATCTATTTGGAGAACTTAAACACTCTGCACCAAATCACCCACGACGGATTTTATGTATGAAGCAGCGCTACTGCGAAATCACCAGGAAAAAAATTATATTCATTCTGATTTTTTTGTAAGATTGAAATAATTGTTGTGTGGATAGAATTGTCTACCCTCCACTGAAAATGCACCACTAGGATGCATCGCAGCCGTCCATGAACACATCACCAAAAACTTACGCTTATCGAATAAAGTACCACTGCTCGATTACATTATCCTTAACACACTATTTTTCAAAGATACGGTTGACGACCGGTGTGAACTTTTTTATGGAATGCGATCATATAGCTACAGGTCAGTTTTAGAACCCGGGTTGCACATCTCTTTATATTATTTGGAATACCTTTCAAAAAAAGATTTTGTACGGATGTGTTTGCTCGACTTTTACAACACAAAAGAATATGGATTGATGAAATACAACAAAAATGTTTTTAGTTTAACTTCAAAAATACTAAAATTTGCAAATAGGTTCTATCATTTTAAAAAAATAATGTTCTTATTCCTTACGCCGAAAGGCGTGAACTCGCGGAAAGGCTCTGCAGGTGCCGATAATGAGGAGACTGCTGCGGCGGAGATGTATTGGTCGACGATGGACAACACTTATGGATCCCTACACGTGTATTTCAACAAGTGAGCCTGAGTCAGGAATAAAAGTGACCCGCAGAGGAGAAGAGCCCGACACCATGCTCGCAGAAGGAGATCCATATCGGGAGCCGTAAATGGAGGACGATGCCGAGTCCTGGTCCGAGGTGAACATGCCTCTTCCGTCAAGCATGAAAAGTGGAGTATGGGTGCCTCCTTCTATGGCGAAATACGTTTCAAGACAGAAATATTTAAAAACATCTTTGTGAGGCTGCAAGAAGAGCTTTGGGTTTGTTGTTGTCCGTGGTCAATCGAATCTTGAAGCATAGAGAACCCGCTTCTATTTGGCTACTCATTGTGATTGAAGCCGAGGAACCCAAAGTCATCATCTCACTGGTATTACTCTTCATTTTGTTAGAGGATGAACAAACCCGCTTGGTTTTCCCCAATCTCTTGTGGCTTGAGCCTCTATAGTTTTCATGTATACACATTCCCGTCCGCCCCTGCCTTCATGAGCATGTCGTTAGCTTATTAATACTGAAGATGATTAATGGTATGTCAGGATTATAGTTACAATGCAGATCTGTAATACCTTGAAACTTAGAGCTCGGATATATATCTTAAAAAGCCTATGGTGCTTGATTTTATTTTCATGTGGTTATGTACAGGAGGTCCTTAACAAGTATTACCACAAAGGAGAGGAAAAAATATTACATGCAGACAAACTATCTGCTAATATGTCTTAATGTCGTGTGGGAGTGTCTTGCCTTGGCCAAGAGGAACAAAACAGGTCCTAGGGTAACTAAGCCTGTGTCAATCAGGTTGAGTCCTCGCGAAGAAAAAGATAACATGCATTTGAGATTAAGTGATGTATAGGTTAAAAGAAATGACCTGTCTTTTTGACGCATAAAAACAAATGCTTACTAAATATCCTGCACGGCACTGGCCTTACATGGAAAACACAGTATTCACACATTGGAGCACATTATGTTATGGTAATGAGCTTTCTGCTACCATCCACTCTTTCAACTATTCTTACAATAAGTACAACTGATTACAGTATTTGTAGCTATACAACTAGCACAACCCCATATAAACTCTTGCTATCAGATCTCTAATTCTTTCACCACAGACTCTATGATTTCAACCCTGAATATAGAAAAATTAAGGGTACCAACAAAATTTCGACTCTTTGTGCAACTTCTTGTCATATAAATTTCTCGAAATCTCATGCTTCTGCTCCTGAAACGCCTGTTCCCCTCTTTTTGGTGGTTGTATTCTTGAGAATCTGCATTTATATTTCTTGTGGTTAGAGATGCACTGTCATACAATAGTACTAGATTTAAATGTGTGCATATGCCAATGAATGAATGAGGTATACCCAAGTGGATCAAAAAGAATCCAGAACTAAAATAAATGTGAGAAATGTTAGGTTTTACCTGTCTGAGCATATGATTTTCATTCTGCAGGGTAGACACTCTTTCTTCTAACTCAGAATTCCTGTTCTCAAGATCTTTGACCTTTGTTTCTAAGTCATTCAAGTAAGCTTTCTTTCTTTCTCTTGCCTGCTGTGCAGACACTCTGTTCCTTAGCAATCTGATAATGCCAAACAATAAATTGATCAGTCAAATTTACAATGAAATTTAAAAGGACAGCAAGCACCAATATGTATTTAATCACTTCAAGGAAATGTTGGACAAGTCAGGCTTTGAACCCGAAGAAACTTGCCTCTTGAGGCGCTTGTGTTCCTTGTCCACAGGGGTTCTTCCTCTTTTTCTCTGAACACTGGCACCAGTTGTGGGTGGGGGATTATCCACCGCCTTTGCAACCACAGACGTAGATGGTAATCCTAATGGTTGTATTCCTCCTCCCATTTCAGGAACTCTTCTGATATCTTCATCACTTTCATTTGCTGCAATAGCATTAATATAACCAAAAAAATTACAAAGATACTCGTCAAGAAGAACAATATAACAAAGACCCCTACTCTTCAAAAGAGAAAAAAACATGAGAATTTCTAAATGATAGGCCTTATTCAACTGCCATTTAGTCTTGACATCCTCCTCTGAGATACACTATTACAATGTTTCCTCCTTGGTACTGTTTAGCTGCAATAATTAAAAAAATCCATATAGTGGCAGAAACCAAATATCCGAATACAGAGCTATCAACTGTTCATCCAGATTATAGTTTTGCAAACAACCAAACACTTGCTATTCCAATATATACTTTGGTATGGTCAAGGCCAAGCTCAGAAAATTTGGACGACTTGGTTCACCACCAGTACACAGCTAAATGATAATACTACTACCACTGCTACTATGAATACATAAATACCAAAAACCTCCATTAAAAGGTTGAAACATAACATTCTTATCCAAGAATACCATACTTTATCACTGTAAGACTTATATGCCCTCCACACTTAGACACATTATTCAGGGCAAACATATGACAAAAGTAGCAGTGTCACAAGGAAGGAGGATTTGGCATACCATCTTTTCCTTGCCCCAGTGGGCCTCCCGCTGAGCTTGAAGACTTTTCACTTGTAGACTGTTGCTGAACAGATGTGGAGATAGTAGCAGAATGTTGCATTTTGATTTGTATAGCTGGATCTGATCACACCCAAACTCCTAATTTTTATTCACTTGTTAAGAACACCCTTCACATGAAATTCGTTATTCCTCAATCCCAGCCAACACCCACCACATGAAATTACATAATCACCAATCCCAACAAACACCCATCATAACAGATCTGAATCTCTGATTGAAAACCGTTGTTTCTACCACACCCATCGGCAGAAATCAGCCTTCCTATCTGCAAACATACAAATTCGGTATCTCTTTAACAAAACCGAGATCTTCGTGAAATCATCGACACCCAAGTCAAAAATCCTCTTATCTTTATCTTCCTGAAATGTTATATAACAGAGGAGAATCCTTCTAACCATGTCATAACATCTCTCGTCAGGGTAGGTATAAAGAATAGTTAAACTGTCAAGTTTGAACCCCATGACTCGAATTAATCAATCACTTTAGCTGGTGTATGTGCATAATCAGAGTTAACAGAGTAAAGTTACTGCGAATAAGTAGTATTAGCTGACAGGCTAATCAAGCACCTAAAAGAGCCACGTAGATATCTTCAAATCCATTACATTTTAGGTAGTTCATTGCAACTCTTCTCCCACAAAAAGAAATTGTGAGAGAGAAGAAAAAGGATTTTTAAATTGAAAGATTAACTTGGAAGGTGTTTCCAATGCTATTCTAATTCAGCGGGGACTCCAAACAGTCTCATGCACTTGTGTTTTCAAGTCCACCCTACCTAGTTGTAGTATTTAAAAACAAGTTTGTGTGTGTTAAAAGGTAGGAGTTTTTGAAGAATTTTTAAAGTATAAAAATGTCAAATTATATGGTTGTGTACAATTATTGACCACTTAGCCTCCAAACCCAATCCAAAGGTGGAGAAGTGAGAGACTTGTTCGCCTTTCCACCAATCAATTTTCATTTGGAGGGGAGTTTGTTCATCTATATTCATCATAATAGGATCTTCTGCAGCCTTTCCAATAGCTTCTTCTCCAAACAATATCTGTTTTCTGAAAAATCGATGCCCATTTTGTAAAACAATCTATGTTACAAGTAGAAGGGATGAAGGATAATAGGTGCTCCTCACACATTTTGATATAAAAACCCTGCTGTTGTTTCGCATGCATTCCTGGAAATAAAGCTTAAATTTAAACATTTAAAGGGAATGTAATTATTTCCATTTGCTACTATGTAAAAAGCAGCAGTAGTAAATGGTACCAAACATACTGTTCACCACAAAAAAAATCATAATACTTTTGCATCCTCTTGACTAATAAAATGTTGGAGCTATTTCAATATATTTACCTGAATCATGTATCGTGTCTTCCTCTTCCTTTTGGAGAGGTAAATGTGAATATATTCCTCCTCCAGCAATATCCTTTCCTGAAACAATCATTACCATGTTAGAAGCTGCCAAAAATATCTGAATTGCGATATATTCCTCTTCTAACTCCAGTTTCTCAAAAGATGCCAAAGTTTTTTGTGAAACATTAAAGATTACTCATCTAATCTAATGTTAAACTGCAGTAGTTCAGATTGTATTACATTCACCTCGTCTAGAATCCCTTGAAATAAAAGTTGCCTTTCATCCCATTAAATTCGATTTTGTAGTTTCTTTATTCATGCCACTCGCCGCCTTTTTCATGGCATGCACACCAAGCTGGTGCTGCAAGAAAGAGTTGAAATCGGTTTGGCTAGGATCGGGTAGATCTAATGGCAGCTGTATTATTTTTCTCAAATACTTGTCTACCATGTTCTGATCAAATTTGTTGGATTTTATTTTCTTTTTGCCATACATTCGTGCTACTGCATTTTCTATCATACTCTTTTCCATGGCCATTACGACGTTGATCTTGCAAATGGACAATACCAAATTAATTGCAGACAATATCTGTAATTTATACAAGACTTTAGAGTGAAACAAGAATTCATATTAATTGCTGCAAAGAAACCCAAAATTCAAATTTATACCTCGAGAATCACTTTATCTTGGCATCGATCTAGATCATCGACGAAAACCACCATCCTAAGATTTTTGTGGGATGTCGGGTTTCATCTTCGGAATCGTTGTTTCTGGGATATTGTTATTCCATGAACAAAATATAGTGGAACACCATATCAAAGAAAACATATTCCAGAACAGGGAAGATATTTGGTCGAGTTTCTTTTTCAGAAAATTGGTATCATTAATAACCCACTGCTGATAGCCTAGCTCTTGGCTGTGGTCTGGGAAAGATAAATAGTCCACTACATTAGAGTTGATCGGTTTCGCAGCAGCCATAACTGATGTCGCTGCTGCCCATGAGAGTGGAATTAATGTCAACGAAAAACTTCTGTATTTAAAATCATTTAAATGTTTATCATTGGCTCTATCTAGCGCAAAATACAGAATTACAAAGACCGAAAAGGCTATAATGACTGCAAGAAAACATGCCAACGGCACTTCAATGCAGATAGCGCGTTTGTGAAATGTCCAATTATATTTCCAACCACTACTGAGCCTCTGGTCCACGGTCATTGCTGCTTCCAATTCTTTTATGATTTCTACCCCGAGGCACTTCGATCTTGCTATTGTGTATGCTATCTGTATAACAAGTATTTTGAATTCCTTTGTAAACTCCAATATACATCAACTTGATCCATACGCTTCCATTCAGACTCCCATGAGGTTTTGATAACATTAATAG
Organism: Taxus wallichiana var. yunnanensis; assembly: GCA_018340775.1. NCBI lineage: Eukaryota > Viridiplantae > Streptophyta > Pinopsida > Cupressales > Taxaceae > Taxus > Taxus wallichiana. The sequence continues at coordinate 1,039,432,836 of CM031239.1, forward strand.
TTGATTTATTGTTTATTTCTTTTAGCATATAAAAAGTTCCTACGTATCCATTTGTTATTAGATTGGATACACAATACAATCTTAGTTTAGATATCCTATTCTATTGTGTGATGAATATGCCTTTGGTCTGCTTTTATAAAGTTTAATAAAACATTTTGACTGTAGTTATTATGCAACATTGCTTGTTATGATCTTGTGAACCTTTTTTTAGGTTATTGGATACTAAATTATACTACTGTAAAGTAGGAGTTACAGCCATGTTACGAAAACATGAAAGCTTATTAGATGCTTAATTATGCTAGGAGATCCATCCATTTTAAGAAGACATGGAAGCAGCTCCAGCATCTCTGTGATTAGGAAATTAAGATTTAGGAAATTAGGACACTTTGAATTTAAAAACTCATGTAGCAGATTTATTTTTTGTGGATAATTTGAGAGCATTGCTTGTTTTGTGCACTGCTGGTATTAGAACAGAGTAATGTTGTTTTCAAATGGATATTTTATTTATCAATCACATATTTTTGTTTCAAAAAATAATTAGTTCATATTTTTAAGACATTTCATTTCCAGAATTTATAGGTTTCACTTTAATTCATTACAGTATTCATCAGAGCTATTTGATCAATTTTTTGTTAGGAAAGTGAGATTTCTCTCTTTATCTCTTTGAGGATATTATGCTTGTTATTTGGTCAAAAAGTAGTATTTCCTTTTTGCTGCGAATACATTAATTCCTGGATATTATGCCTGTTATTTGGTCAAAAAGTAGTATTTGGTTATTGAAAATGTGTTGTTTTTTTCATTAATTCCCATTTACATTTTCATGGATTCTTAATAATGTGGTTGAAGTTGTCTATCTTTAATTATCTTATTGTTGTATGTCTTGCATAAAGAAAACTATTTTTTTCTTTCAGTCTTCAGCCACGGCATAGAGGGGCAAGTGCCTTTGCCATTGGCAGGATTCGGTGTGTGCTGAGGGGTTTTTGCCCCTAGGATGCCTCATCGAAACGCCCTTTGTTGGGCGTTAGACTGTCCATTGGCAAGGCTTTTAAAGCTACCTGCCAAAACAGACAACACCCAAATATTTGTCTTTGATTCCTTGTTTGTGCTTTGCAACAAGAAACAATGTATTTAACTTCCATTTCCAGCGTAGAGCTTATCGAGGTTCATATGGCATCTATGTTTTTTTTTCCATTTTTATTGTTTTTGGTTACTTGTGAGCTTGCAGCTATGAAGACTCGTAATACAATTGTTGTCCCTCCGCACGGTGTGACAATCACCACTCCGTACTTGGAGCGGGAAGATTCTTTCAACCGGACAAAGTTTGTTGTCAATGTACTCCATTATGCAAAAAAGCCGCAAAACCAAAGTGATCGCTGATTTGGTTAGAGATCGTCTTCGCTTGCAACCTTCTTGTCCTCTTTATCTTTCCAAGTTCCGTACGGCAGGCTTCAACTCGAGGGGATTTGGACTTGTATATGATCGCCCCGAAGATGCTGTGAAATACGAACCTGAGCACAAACTGAAAAAGATGGGGATAACTGCAAAAGCTATACATGCTGGAGGCAAAAAAACATGGTGCTAAAAAAATTGCTAATGTCATCAAGGGAAAAAAACGAGAAGCCAAAAAAAATTGAAAAACTTTAAGGGCATGCTCTGTTGAACTTATGTACATAAGTGTAATTTAGGTGACTATATGGTACAAACATCTACTATGTTGTCTTTTAGTTGCTCGATCAAAATAAGAGTATGTTATGTTTTTGATAGCTCTTGCTCGTTGGAGTTTGAGACTTGCTTCATTGTACATTTGCCATTTTGTCAAACTTATTAATATCAAACAAACTTTTAATAGACAGATTTCATACTATGTTTGGTTTTGTATTCAGCTAGCTTTCCTCTCATCATATTATCCATCTTGTGAACGTATTCTGTTTTGGGAGTACTGAATACATATCAAGTAATGCGTACGGCTCATTTGGAGTTCACCTTGTGAGTACATAGGAGATATTTCAGTGGTTTGGATTTTGTTTTGGCAGCTAACATTCACCAGAATTGAACCATATAAATTTATCTCTTATTCATATGTTTGACTCCCTTAAATTATTGTTCAACATTATGACAAAATCAACCTAGATCATGCTTGTGGTTTACAAATGTGGTTTGCGTCAGTTTATCCCTATTGGCTTTTCATCTTGTATATATATTCGCTTCTGTGACCTCTTTTATTTCTATTGTTGCGGGAATGTTTATTCCAAATCAGTAGTTTTTATTAATGGAATAGAGTTTGTTTCACCTATATGTTAATGTAAGGATTGTACGCTTTATGTAATGATTTTGAGCTTCAAATGGACAGGACAATTTTAAAGATTTATGTGACAGAGGCATCTTTGTGCTGCAATGAATGTAATCTGTTTCTGTGTTGTCACAAATGTAACGCATTTGTACTGTAAGCTATGGCTTTTATTTGACACTGGCCAACCATTATCAATGAGAAAAGCAATGATTACCTCAAACTTGTCAAATGTTAAATGTATTAGATTTTGTAAATATTTATTGTTTTTGTTTTGTAAACTCTTCTGTACATCTTTTTCTTAGAATTTGGAGAATACTTCCAGCTGCCCCCTTTTCCCTATGATTCGAGGGATACTTCTGGCTGCCCCTTTTCCTATGGTTTGAGGGATACTTCCAGCTGCTCCCTTTCTACTACGATTTAGTGGATACTTCCAGCTGTGCCCCTTTTTCCATCCCCACATTTTATCATTCCTTTCGGAGAGCATAGTCAATAATTATTTGGATTCAATCATATTGCTGGTTTTCCATAGCATTATCGCAACTAGAATTTTGTATGTTCCTTAAATTTTATTTAAGTATATGTATTTTTGTCCTGGACAAATCGACATTTCACATCTGAATTCGTTTGCATGTGAAATTTGGAAACTGGAGCGATTTACTGGAAATGCCTTTTTTTTCTTTGTAATCTGCCATGATGATTATGATGCAACTATTGTTGAAGGACAATGCTGCATTTTGAAATTTGAAGTGATTATTTTGGTAGATGTTAATGAATATTTAACTGATATTTGCTTTTTTTAGTTTTTTCCTTGAAAAGTATTTGATTCTATGGAAGATTATAGTAATTAAAGCACGGTACAGAGTAGGTTGACCAGTCTTTTAATTATTGTGTGCGGGATTTGGAATGCAAAAGGACACTTAAGCCTGTTCGGGCTAGAATGAGTGAAAGGAAGAACAATTTAATGCTCTTATGACTCTCAATGGTTTCCTGTTTGTTCGGGGATAATTATAACCAACTCCAGTATAAGTTTTTCATAGTAAGATTAGCCTTCTCACCTCTATTCTGATCCTGTTATCATGGAAGATCATCCACAGAAGCTCATTCGGCTCTACACATTTATTTTTGTAATTTTTTTTATAAATTTCGAAAACTTTCAGTGTAGATGCCATTTGTAAGGGGTATCTCTTACACCAAATTGACTGAAACTTTACACTTGGCCTCATCTATGTTACATGATATGCCGAACTTTATGGGAAAAGATTGAAACTCACTGAACTTATCCTTGTCAAACATGAACTCAAACTTTATTCATTTTTTTAACATGGGAAGTTTTGACATACTTTTGCATTATTATTATTTTATATAGATGTGCATATATATACAAATTCCGACTGAAAACAAAGAGCTAAAAGCTCTTTTCTGGTCTCAACCTCCAACATATTTATGCATTCATTTAAAAAAATTAAAATGATTAAAATATTTCTATTGTTTGTGTTTTCTTTGCCTTTTCAAATTTTATCCATTGTTGAATTTGAATTTGAATTTGAATTTGAATTTCTTTGCTGCTCAACAACTATATGATTGGCGGTGTTTGCTCGATCAAAGGGAACACTTCTCTCCTAGATAGCTTGCAAATGTTGGGCTTTCGTGAATTTGACACCCCGCACAATGGAGTGCACATCGAGTTCTTGTTTCTTTACGCCTCTTGGGGCCACTTTCATAGAAGACAAAAGGTAGAGCATATTTCAACTTCCCTCGTGGGACCGTGTATCCCACCCTCCACAGGTTTATCTCCGTAACAACAACAAGCTTTCGACATAGTTATTCAACACTTCGCCTCGTAAATCCAACCTTCCTCCACCGAGACTTATTATACAAGGTACTGCTGATGCTGAAAATCATTCCTCATTAACATTTTAAAGTCTTCATTTGCATCTTCATCCATCCAAGGCCTTTCACCTCTCCTTCTACTCGCCCCAACAGGGGTTGCTGCTTTTAACATTTCAGCTTCAACAATACACGCAAGCCTCCGAATTCCCATCAAAGAACTCAAACCCTTAGAGGGCCAAGCTTTTTCGTCTCTTCAAGACTCCCTCAAGCACACCGAATACATTCTAATTGATGAAATGAGTTTCGTCGGGCCAAAGTTGCTTTCCAAAATCGACTATCGTCTAAGGGAGGCTTTCCCGCACTTCAAGAATTCTACATTTGGAGGCAGATCTATGATCCTTGTTGGAGACCTCGGTCAACTTCCTCCGGTTATGGACATTCCTCTCTATGCCAGCAAGTCATACGGAGCTACCCTTTGGAAAGAATTCAACATATCTGTCTGCCTCCATTCAATCTTCCATCAACAAGGTTGTGATCCAAAGATGGGCATCGCCCGTAAGTTACTTGCTCCACATTCATAACACAAGACCTCTACTACAGGACTAGGAAGCTCTTATGTCAAGATCTGTTTCCTCCCTTTCCGAACAAGAAAACATTGATTTTAAAGATGCCCTCATCTTTTCACTCGTAATGACCTTGTGGACTCCTGAACCTTATTATGTTGAAATCCCTTAACTCTCTTATTGCTGATCAATTGCTGAAAAAACTAGACGTTACGCATCGGATGACACGTAAGGCGATCAATTAAAGCCCAAGGTTCTTCTTTGCATCAACCAAAAAGTAATGCTTTCCGCAAACTTGTGGGTTGACAAAGGTCTTGTCAACGGCACTACCGGTTCTATCATTGACATAGTCTATGAGGAATCATCCGAACCTCTGGTCTACCTCTTTTTGTTGTCATCAAGTTTGATCGTTACACAGGACCTCCCCGGGATTCGAACAACCCCGCATGTTCCTATTCCTCCGATTTCTAGAGGGGGTCGCATAACTACCACTCAAAATGGCATGGCCTTTTTCCATCCACAAGTCTCAAGGACTTACATTAACACGAGCTCTGATCGACATTGCATGAACTCGAAAGACAAGGCCTAACATTCTTTGCTTTATCTCAAGAGTTCCATCTCTTTCTTCCCTTCCAATTTCTCCATCATTCTCTTTCCCCTGTTACTCTCGCATGTCCTCCACTCCCCTTCTTCAATCCAGCTACAAGAGGAATCTCGCCTTCATTGCCTTCCATCTTCTCTCCCAGGACCTCGCCAACACTTGTCTTAACAACTTCACCTCTTCCACCTTTCTCGATCTACAAACTCCATCGATGTAACAACTTCCTTATAGCAAGATCGCATGTACCTATCGCATACATTTTGTATCTCGATTCCCCTTCTTTCCATGAGTTAGCTATGTGCTGTACTACTTTTAATGCAATATTTAAACTATGTTCCTTAACTTAACTTTTCAAAAAAAAAAAAAATTAGGACTTGTATTGCTAGCCGATCTACCAGAAACTTATACTTTTGAATTCACTCCCTGTCGTTCTTTTATAATTAACTTTCAAAAACATGATGCTTTTGTTTTATTTTCACATTTTCTTAATTTGCTCTCTTTCGGCGTTTCCATCGCACACATCACGTGCGATTGCTAGTAAGTATCACTAGTAATATTATGTAAAGCAAGACGTAGATATAGGTTGACTTTTTAACAAGGTGTAAAAGTAAAATCGACAATTATAATGAAAATAATGATAAACATTAAATAGTATAACATCATTTTTTCCTTTAAAATTATTGTTAGTTGGAATATGAAGAAATATAGAACCAATCACATATAAAATAAATTATATTTACAACTAAATAAAATATATATGTATATATTTTTGAAATTATAGTATTAAAGAGACCAATTTTTCATATTCTTATCTATTTGATTAGTTTTTTTCTATTTTAATAAGTATGGAATGTGTTGTGAATTGTTACTCTCAAAATATTTTTAACCAAAATGTTCTATCTAACTCTAATATAAACAAATATAATACTAAAATATTTTACAAAATTAAAAATAGTTACAAAACAATTACTATAACTATACTACTTAAGTAAACATGCATTAAGAAAGTAACAATAAATTTTAAACGGTATAACATAATTATCTATAATAACTTATTACATATTTAAATATATATAATAACTTATTAATTATTTTAAAATAAATATTTTTGAAATTATATTAAATTTTCAAAATATATTTATTCTCATTTCTAACAATACTCGTATAATATGATGAAAATTTATCATATTTAGAATGTTAAGTTGTGGGAGGTGGAGAAAAGGGAATAAAAGGAGTGGTACCCCTAAAGGAGTTTGAAAGATGCTTCGCAAAAAGGAAATGTGACAAAAGGGCTGAAAATCAATTTAATGCTTGGAGATGATGGAGAGATCATCTCTTGATGGTTGTATGAAATTGAAGTACACATACAAGATTATGTATGAACATCCCTTTCGACGTAATTTTCAACTCATATGCAATTGTTAGTCTTATGATACTAAGTCAATCCCAAGAATTTTGAAGGATGATATACTTGAAGGAGCACCTTTCCGATATAAATTTGTGCCTCTTGAAAGAGTTATATCTAAAGCAATGAAACTGTAATTCAATTAAGCCTCGCGTTATCCTCCGCACAACGTATTCTTGCTCCCCCAAAATGGAGCAACTTAGTTTATACAAGGTAGTTCATTTTGGTTTTTGGTAGTGCAAGTTTTTGTTCTAGTGAAAATTTGTTGAAATTTTAATGTATTTCAGCTCAAGTTTTAATTATTTCATATAATGAAAATTAAGCTTCATTTTTGTGTTCATTTTTTATTTTTTCCTTCGTTAATTTCCTTCTTCTTGTATAAGAGTCTTAGGAATATATTCCATCCCTTATCTTCAATTAGTTTATAGTTATCCCAAGCATCACATCCAATTTTGTTTATAGTCTCAAAACCCCAAACTCCCACAATTTGAAAATAAAAACTATGAATATTATTCTATCACCATGAGAGCTTCATTCCACTCCCAAGATCTATATTGGGATTTAGTTAAAGATGGCTACCTAGAGCCTCAAAATAACAAGCATGCAATGCTTTGTCACGTGGACATAAAGATTTGTTCAATGAAATCATAAATGACTCCATGTTGATTTTTTACATCTTGCAAGTTGTCCATCCCAATATTTTCCCAATATTTTTAGAGACAACAAATCAATGGAGTAATGACAAACTCTTTAAGTCACATATCAAGGTATGGGCAATGTTAAAATAATTAAGTGGCAAACACTTGGGGAGATATTGAAACCACGTGGATGAAAGATAATGAATATGTACATTCATTCTTGTTGACATCCTCAAAATTTCCACTAAAACATGATGTGTAACGCCCACTAAAATAGACACACAAGACAACATAACAAAGTACAGGATAATTTTGTATACTTGCTTGGAGTTTACATGGCACAACAAGAGATCAAAATGGCTACCGCCAACTCATTATAGGCTTCACACAACATTGAACACAAAGGTAAAAGGAAATCTACGATACTCAACATGAAACTGTTCACTTCCCATTTTGACAAAACATCACATGCAAGTCTAACCATAGAACACACGTTTAGGGGCATCCCACAATGAAATTATTTTTAAGGTTTCTTATTTACTAAAACGTCTCTTAATTATTAACTTACGTTCTTATAAGATTCTTGTAATGATTCACACAATTATTTTCACAAGGGACAACTTCTTTCTTTTATACTATTGACTAATTAGCTTTAGACAAAGTTTTCTAAAAGAGGATCATCAATTATATGTATAGCTTGTTTAATTCATTTGATTTAAGAACATTTTCCATTTCTCACAAGGTTAATTAATCTTACTCAAGCCACTAAAACTTGTTCCACACCTCTATTACACAGGTGATAAGCACAAGCTCTGATTGAGGGAAAGTACCGTTTAGGGTTCATAAAATAATCTTCTTGTTTAAGGATCAAAATTTGACGTTACTTAAGAAAGATCACCATGAATCAAGGCAAGGGTTAACGGAAATAGGACAAACAAAATTCAGCTTCAAGGTCTCATTGCTTATCAACAATCTTTTATTGAGGCTAAGAGTTTATCAAGATTGGTTAAAAGTTTCATTTAGACTTTTCTTGATTAAGTTTGACAAAGGAAAACAATTTACATTTCAAACAATTGAGAGAGATTGAAGGGTTTCTTAATCAATTTACCTCCTACTTATCTACTTCATTATCTTCCAAAACTAATCATTGATTTTACCATAAGATCATTTAAGAATTCACCATAAAAGGATAATGTTGATTAGTTTAGCTTGGGGAAAAACAAGGTAAATATATTTTTATTACAAAAGCTAGATTCCTCTTTGATCACCTAAGGACCCAAAAGTTATCAAGAAGCTCACATCTACATTAATTTATTCCTGTATATATATATATATATATATATATATATATTAGTTTAACTTTTATAAGGATTATCCAACCCATTTTATTATGTTGAGAAATACATTGTTACTCTTTTGTCTTAGAAGGGTTTACAACTCAACATTTTATCTCAAGAGAAAAATTAACATTACTAGTTTGTGAAAACAAAACAAGGTTACATAAATTATTTCCAAGATGCGATGCACATCCCAAAAGGACATACCAACTCTATGGAACCATGACTAGGGAGCAAGAGAGAATAACATTGGTCACACCACACTTACACAATTATTAGAAATTTTTATAATACATTAGAATCACCCATAACCATGCGGTAATCAACTTTTATATTTTCCATGATAACAAAACAAGCCAAAGTTTCAATAGTCACGACAACATTACTCCACAACACAGAATACTAAGGCACTAGTTTTCTTCTAAATTCCCATTAACCCATTCCAGAGTTTTATAAAGCATAAAAGTATTTGTACAAAAGAACTTCACAACCAAGTTTGATGTAATATTCTACAAGTCTTCCTCATCTACCAAAGAAAAGCCATCTCGCAACAATTGATAACTTTGGGGTCATTCCACAGAACCGAGCAAGATAAGACTGTAAAAGAAACAATAAGCTACTATCTAACAATATCAAGAAAGGGAAATCCTATTCCAGAAATGGCTCAAACTCTAATTACTAACAACCCCTTAAGATAAATAAAATTTCCACCATGCCAATCTAAGAAGAAAGCCTTATACTTCAGTTATGAACATTGTCTCAAAGCAACAAAAAATTAACAATCATTTGAGAAGGGACCATTGGCCTGATTAAGTTAGAAACAATAGTCCAGTGTAACGAGATTTCCATCGAATAAACAATTAGGTTATAAGATTGAGAACTGTTATTCGAACCAACATTCTAAATTCATAAAACAAAAATTCCCAAGGGTACAAGCTACGATACTAGATTTCTGAAATGAAAAAATTGAACAATTAATCTAGGAGGAAACACAGGATCCAAGGTTAACACGAAAGGTCAAGTGTATTAAAATTTTAATCATGTGATCATATAGATTATATGACGGAAACCTATACACGACCACCACTCAACATTATTTAAAAGGAAAGTAAATAATACTAGTTTCAACCATTGACTCCAAGGAATTTCACAATCATTCAAGAAGGGGCCACTGCTCTTATAGGCTAGTAATAACAAGTGAGAGTAAAAGAGAGTTTCGACATACAAGTTAACATTTAAATCATCATCATCAACCAAGTTTTGCCACACTAGGATTTCAAAGCTTCTCTATAAGTCTAAAGTATCGTTTTAAAATAGTTTGCATCACTACTTTCCATCACAAGTCCCTTTTGAGTTCCCCTTGTTGACAATTTCAAACCATTCAAAAGTAAAAATTGCATTTGTAAGTATCACCAAAAGCCATTAAATTAACATCAACTTCAACTATCAATCAACAATGCATCTATATATAAATACCCCCAACTATCCCTAATGCTCTTAACCATTCTATCATAAGTCAACAAGATATCAACGCACATACACCATCCAAATGTCAATTAAAATCAAGAGAGATGCAAAATTATAAAAATGCCACCAAGAGTCATCACGAGTAGAATTATGCCAAGGTAGTTCTGACAATAAAGGAATACTATCCATAACACACACATGAAACTACAAATCTCGGTGATGAAAACCTTTGTTACGGTTTAAGCTTCATAAGGGATGGTCAAAGTGCCCCTAAAGGAAGAACTTAAACATCTGGACCTACACCGATGATCATCAAGTAGTTGGGTAAATGTCCAAGATTCTAATCAATTCTAAAGGAAATCAAAGGTACAAAAAGGCTAAGGAATCAGTAATTTAGCCACGATACCCCCTTCATACATAATAGCAACCACAATAGTCAACTACACGTAAAGTTTTGTAGACCTACTGGGAATGATTGGATAATGAAGGGGCCACCTACCTAGCCCAAGAAAGGAGAACAAGGAGGTCTAACAGACCTCAATAACCACACCTCACCGTGGTTGGGTAACACCAAAGGAAAACAACTAACATTATAAAATTTGTTGCCATAACTCGAAAGGATGACTAAGTGTCCATAAAACTATAGTCAACCCGGATTGGGTTCAACCTAGTGGTTGTTCACTAAAGTAAGGTTGTCATGACCTAAGTAATCTGTGCTCAACATACCGTAAGCAGGAAGGTAAAACTATACCATATTTGGTTCCACTAATCCGATTGATTTAAGGAGTAGAAGAGAAGGGGGAAAGGGTTATAAACCTTAAAGACCAAAACATCTCACATACCCGAAAAGACATCCTTTGATAGAGTAACTAATTGAGTACCTAGATCTAGAGTCACTAAAATAAGAACAAATCGATTATCTAGAAGGAAAATATAATCTACAGATAATAAGCTTGTATGAAGAGCAAGGGGTGTAAATTACATCAAGCTTCTTTTCACAATAGAAAGCTCTAGAAATAAACAACATGACAAACTCATTACTTAAACCTTAAATGTCACTAATAATGCTTATAAGGTTGATCATTCAAGCATGAATACACAACATCCTAAGAAGAGGAATACATCTTTGTTGTCCACTTTAACACTGATAACTAGTATAGATAAAACAAGAAAATATTTCAAGAGGAAAGGAGATATTTCCCAGCAAGGCATACAAACCCACATCAAAAGTAGCAGAGACAAGCCAATTTTAGGGAAGGGAAGGTTCCATTTCATGTTATTTTTAAATATTAGCAATTGTATCAATTGTAGAATTATCTTGCCTGATCTCTAGCTCCTACCAGTCACATGGACACCGCACGGACCAGCAACAACAATCTTGGGTTGAATCTTTGTCCACAAACATGATGGGTGCTAAGACCTCCACATACTCCCACGTTGGCAAAGGTAGGGAGCTCCCAAAACCATGAGTGCATCTGACTGAAGGAATGAGGTCCTAAGGATTACCATGATAGCAGTGAATACATAAAAGGGTTTAATGGAAAGGCCCCAGGAACCCATGAGCGAGAGGGGAAAAATCCAAATCCCACAACCTTACCAACGTATTCCTTTTGCACTGCGCATCAAAAAGTGGCTAGAGCAGGGGGGACATCCAATGAGCACAAAAGAACATGGATATTTGTCATCTCTAGAAGAATATTTCTCCAAAACAAAGTATGCAAAGTGTGGGAGCATCCACGAAGCATGCAAACCAATGACAAAATTCCACAAAGTGATGGGGGGTCTCATGAAAAATCCACGAATGCGGGAAAGCACAAAAGTGTCTACAAAAAAACTTAGGAATAGGGTAAGGGCATCCATCAAATCACAATGAAAATTGTTTTCTAATCGATTGCGGTGTGTAGGAGCCAAGAGGCTATGTATGCAAAGAGTGTAAGAAAATACAAGGAAGGAGGACCGTTGGACAAAAATCCTTAAAGATATGAGGTTGCAGAAAGCCCCGGCTATAGGATCTGCATAGGAGAATCTTAAACACAACCTTGCAACACCAAAAATAACCAACCAGGTGTCTAATCTGCTCAACTTGCTTGTACCAAAGATACACACAACCAATGTTATAAATGGAACTTAGACACGGTGTATGGGGAGGCTTATTCCAAACATTTGCCTCGCAAACAATGACGCACAAACTACGGACCCCAAATAGGAATCCTTCCACCACACTCACGCATATAGGAAAGGCGCATTTAACCACCAAACTTCCTCACATATAGGAAAGGCGCATGTAATGAAATTGCTTTTATAATTAAGATTAAGAGCAATAGAACACCAAATAACACAATATTTCGAATAATGATCTCAATATGCAATTAGAATAGCTTCGCCACTTCGAGGGGGTAACCTCCAAACCATATAATAAGACTCAAATGCTCAAATGATAATGAAATACTACCTATAATCCCCTATATATACTATTCATATGCTATGGCCATCACCAAGGCCGACCTATTAAGCATGAGAAAGTATAAATGATATAATAAAATGATATGGTAAGCCACAAGTCAGCTACTCATATCCTAATACAAGCAATAGGTTAAGGGCGTAGCATGCCCTTCCCCTTCAAACCAACATTGTCCTCAATGTTGAATAATCCTGGATGTTGCTGCAGAAAACCTTCATCCTCCTAGGTGGCATCTTCTATGCTCAGATTCTTCCACTTGATCAGATATTCCTTAATGTCTCTAGTTCTCAGCCTCTTAGTACGTGTTTGTAGAATCTTCTCTAGCTCCAAAATGATTCTTCCTTCCTCATCAAGTTCTGGTAACTCTGTCTGGGCTTCAAATTTCTTTCCAATAACCTTCTTCAGGCATGAAACATGAAATACTTTGGGTGTATGTGTGAAGATGGAGGCAACTCTAGTTTATAAGCAACACTACCAATTTTCTGTAGAACCTAATAAGGGCCATAATATTTAGGAGCAAGTTTGTTTTCCTTTTTCTATTACTTTAGGGACATCTATTTGTAAGGCTGGAGATGTACAAAAACCTAGTCACCAATTTCAAAATTTATTTCACTACAATGTTGATCTGCTTGTTGTTTCATCATGTTTTGTGCTAATGCTAAATTCTCCTTCAAACTAGCCAAAACCTATTGTTGATGTTGAATGTGTTCCTCAACATCTCTGACCTTAGTTTTCACCCTCAAGGAGGAAGTGATAGAAGGTGGATGGTAACCATATAATGCTAAAAATGGGGTCATTTGAGAAGAGGTATGAAAAGATGTGTTATACCACCATTCTGCAAGTGGTAGCCATGTAATCCACCTTTCTACTTATCGATACAAAACAACATAAATACCCCTCTAAACATTTGTTGACCACTTTTGTTTTTCCATCGCTTTGAGGATGATAAGTTGAACCGTGAGCTAGTGAGTACCCAAACATGAAAATAATTTTGTCCAAAAATTACTTGTGAAAATAGGATCACGATCACTTACAATTATCTTTGGGGTTCCATGTAGCCTTTGAACTGTCTCCAAAAAATAGTTGTGACTCTACTCAAGCTGCAAATGGATGTGTTAGGGAAAAAAATGGGAATATTTTGTGAGCCTATCCACAATCATGAAAATAACATTCTTACCCTCTCGAACAAGGCAATCCGGTGATGAAATCCATGGAGACCTCCTCCCATCTCTAGGCTAGGAATTGGTAAGGGTTGAAAAGACCTGGTGTCTTAATTGTTTTCCCTTTGTTCTTTGTTGGCACACTAAACACTCGATACAAACTTTTGTACATCCCCTTGAGTCCTTCCCAAAATAATTCTCTTTTTATTCTATGAAATGTCTTCAAAACCCGAGTGTCCTCCAACAGGTGAGGCATATAGCTCTGCAAGAATCTTATGCTTCAACTCGAATCTTTACTCATGTATAACCTATCCTTGTATCATAGGGCATTACCTTTCCACTCAAATTTGTTAGATGTCATGGATCCTTACTTGATATTTTGTATTAGAGATTGTGTATCCTTATCTTGATTCCATTCCAATCGTGCTTCATCCACCCAATCGGCCATCAACATGGACATTCCACATAGTAAGGCATCTGCGGATGTATCCCTTCTGACAACGCATCAACTACTACATTTTCTTTACCCTTTTTGTATATGATTTCAAAATCATAACCCAACATTTTTGTTACCCACTTTTGTTGTTCCTCAGATGATAACCTTTGCTCCAAAAATATTTGAGACTATCATGATCAGTTTTTACCTTGAAGTGTCTACCCATGAGATAGGGCCTCCATTGCTTGACCGCATGAAGAATAGCCATCATTTCTTTCTCATAGACAAGTTTGAGCAGATCTTTTCCTTTGAATTGGTGACTCTCAAATGCAATTGGTCTTCCTTCCTGCATTATAATTGCTCCCAATCCTGATCCTGAAGTGTCACATTCAACAATGAAGGTTTTTGAGAAGTTGGGAGTATCCAAAATCGGGGCCTTTGCACATGGCTTCCTTCCTTGCAGCTACTCAAAGGATTTAGTGGCTACGTCATCCATGGAAGGCATCCTTCTTTAGCAATGCGGTGAGTGGGGTTGCTTATTCTACCATATCCTGGCACAAATCTTCGTAGTACCTGTGTTAGTCCTAGGAACCCACAAAGATTTTTGAGATTTTTGGGCCTTGGCCATTCCACCATAGCTTTGATCTTCTGAGGATCAACTTTGATGCCTTCATGGGATACAATATGACCCAAGTACTCTACCTCTTATACACCAAAAGAAAATTTGGATGGCTTTGCATACAGAGTATGTTTCTCCAAAACTTCCAACACATTATTTACATGTTGTAAGTGTTCTTCCCATGTCTTACTGTAAATCAATATGTCATCAAAGAAAACTAATACAAATTTCCTTAAAAATGGCCTAAAATAGTGTTCATCAAGCTTTGAAAGGTTGAGGCGCATTTGTAAGACCAAAAGGCATTACCAAAAACTCATAATGGCCCTCATGAGTCCTAAAAGCCATTTTATGAACATCTTCCTCTTTTATCCTAATTTGATGGTACCCCAAACGAAGATCTAATTTTGTGAAATAAACAACACCATGCAATTTATCAAGTAAATCATCAATTACTGGAATAGGAAACTTATCTTTGATGGTGTACTTGTTGAGTTCTCGATAATCTAGACACATCCTCCATGTTTCATCCTTCTTACGTACCATGACCACTTTGGTGAAGAATATGCACTGGGCTATGCTCGATGATACCTCGCCTTCAACATTTCCTCCACCATTTTCTCGATCTCACTTTTCTCGGGAATATGGGTATTTGTATGGTTTGATGTTAGGTGTTTGGCTCCCTAGAATCAATCGAATGGCATGATCATGATCCCTAACGGTGGTAGTCCCTTTGGAATTGCATCAAAAATGGATGAGTGAGCATCCAAAATCTTGAAGATCGGGTGGCATTGAAGACTCTATATTTTGTAATTCTATGGAAAATAGCTTTGCTATAAAGCCATCCACTCCTTTTCTCGAGAACCTTCGCATCCATGATGAGAGCTAATAATCTATGGAGACCTAGCTACCATCCCATTTACTTGTATTTTCCTTCCATTTGAATGAAATTTCATGAACAATTCTTGGAAATTCATCTCTATAGTACCTAAGGTTGTGAGCCATTGGACCCCAAAAACAATATCTGCCCTCCCATAGAAATAGCAAACATAGGTGAGTCTAACATGTAGTCTCCCATGGAAATCTTGATACTAAAGCACTTTCCTGTACACTTTCTATCCCACCATCCACAATGATAACTTACATTTACGGAGTGGGTAAATAAAACAATTGAGGCGGGCAACTAACTTACTATTTATGAAGTTATGAGTACTCCCCGAGTCAATCAACACCATCACCTTCTATTTTTTGAGATATCCAATAACCTTGAGTGTTTGAGGAGTACTAATACCTGACAATGCATGGCAAGAAATTGTAGGTTGGTGATCCTCTACTTCATCTTCTACTAGTTCCTCAGCCTCTCCTATAATTTCAGCTTCCTCATCATCCTCATTACCTCCATCAATATAGAACAACTTATTCTCAGCACATTTATGTCCCAGTCCATATTTTCTATCATAGTTAAAACATAATCCTTTTGCTCTCTTTTCTTCCATTTGTTGAGGAGTCAGTCTAATTGGCCTAGAAAATGAAGGGAAGAGATACTACGATCTCTGGTGTTAATGAAAGGTGGCATCCTACTACAAAGAAATTTTTCCTCTGCACGACGTGCCATGATAATAGAATCAGAAAGCTTGATTGGATTAAACATACGTACCTCATGCTCGATGTGGTCCTTAAGACCCCCAAGAAACAGTCATTCAGATTCTCTTCTGGAATATTCTCCACCCTTAAGAATAGGTTTTGGAATTGATGCACATAATATTTGGTGATCCTGTTTGCCGTAACTTTGCTAATTGACTAAAGTAGTTCTCTGAAACACTGGAACTATAGTGCAATTGCAACTCCTCGGTAAAAACTGTCCAAGTGACACCTAGACCATTCTTCTGCCTCTGAGCACATAACCAACGATACCAAACAAATTGGTCGGGTTCAAGATATAGGGATGCCAATGTCACCTTTTTTCCTGATGGTGTTTGATGTAACTCAAAGAATTTCTCCATTTGATTTATCCAATTCAGGGGATCCTTACCATCAAATTTGCACATATCCACTTTCGGCATCATGTTCTGTGGTTGCGAATAAGTTTGATTTTGATGGGACTGGAAAAGTGATCCAATATGGTTAGTTTGTCCATGATTTTGAACTGAAGGTCCTCCTTGGTTGATATGGGCCAGATTTGGGCCATACTGGTTACCCTTTACATGTTGCATGATATCATCCAACCGATGATTGATTTGGGCTATGTCTCCTTTAGAGGCCATCTCAGATTGTACATTTCGCAACTCATACTCAAGTTGGCTCACCTTATGATCAATTGAGGTAAACCCTAGTGCTAAGGAATCTGTATTTACCCCTTCTAACTCCATCTCTTCAATCACTACCCCATCTTTATCTGGGTTTTACCCGGAGTAACCGGATTCTTTTTTGCTCTTGTGGAAGGCCCCGCCATGATGTCAAACCTTAGGGTTTAGGTTTTGATACAATTTCAACTGAACAAGAAAAAACATAGAGAAAATACTAATACTATTTTTTGAGAGCTTTCTGAAAATGTAAAGAACTTGAAAATTTTCCACAATTTGCACCCTAGGGAGCGATTTTATGAAAAACCCTAAATTTGTAATAAATTTTGCAAAATAAATCAAAAAGTCTAAAATTTTCAGGGAACCTTACTTGAAATGTTTTGCAACTCTAGTAAAAATATCTCCCACCAATTCTCTCTAGTTCGCAATATGTGGCGGAAACAAAAAAATTAGGGTTTTTGCCCTAATTTCAGCCTAGATCGCAGCTCTGATACCACTTGTAATGAAATTACTTGTATAATTAAGATTAAGAGAAAAATATAACACCAAATAACACAATATTTCAGAATAATTATCTCAATATGCAATTAGAATAGCTTCGCCACTTCGAGGGGGCAACCTCCAAACCATATAGTAAGACTCAAATGCTCAAATGATAATGAAATACTACCTATAATCCCCTATATATACTATTCATATGCTATGGCCATCACCAAGGCCAACCTATTAAGCATGAGAAAGTATAAATGATATAATAAAATGATATGGTAAGCCACAAGTCGGCTACTCATATCCTAATACAAGCAATAGGTTAAGGGCGTAGCAAGTATGGGGGAGGCTTTTTCCAACAACATTTGCTTGCAAACAATGACGCACAAACTACAAACCCCAAATAGGAATCCTTCCACCACACTCACGCGTATAGGAAAGTTGCATTTAACCACCAAAATTCCTCACATATTCAGCTAAAAAAAGCGTGAACAAATTACATACAAAGCGCCGAAATGTTAATAAAACAAAACTTGTAATAACCAGGAGCCCATTATAAAGTAGAAGTTACTGTGTCTAATCATCGACCCCCTATGCAAATCCTTCACAAAGGGAGCTCATGGGGCCAGAGAATATTGGGTGAAGGAAGACAGTAAGGTCACGATAAATTTGTAGATCAAAACAATAAATGACATAAGATCACGACCACCCATAGGGTCTCGTCCAACACTTCTAACATTAAATAGGATTCTGGAAATGGTAGGTGGCCATCATATCCACCCACACACCCACTTAACAGCAAAAACAATAAAAATAAGTGGAATCCAAAGATCATTTCCACTATCCAACCTATCACACGCACTCACACACACACACACACACACAGATATATATATATATATATATATATATATATATAATTTTTTAGTCTTGTCTCTGTTGGCACTACATTTCCCTCCCCTTATAAGAGCATCATCCTCGATGTGACATAACATTGAAGGAAGGAAGGGTGGTAAGAAACAAGAACAAAGAAGATGAAAGTATGCCCTATGGTTAAAATTTTAGACGTTAAAGCACTCCCATGGGGTCACCTTATAAACATTTTGGCAGGATGTTTAACTTTCAAATTTTTGTGAAGATTGGTAGTTCCCTCTTATTCATTATTTAATTAGTCTCTTTCCATTTACATTATTCCTAATTCAAGTTCTTTAACATTTCATTGTTGTAGAATTTTAGTTTATTCGTTCTTGAGGGTGCCCAACATGAACTACTATCACAACACCCAACCAGGTCATACACAACACTAAGGATTCACAAGCATAACTTTACATACTATCATGATTGTACCACACCACAAGAGCTTGACCAAATTATGGAAGAGAACATGCTCTGTCCACATGAAATCATACTTGACACACACCTATGACTGACATACAATATTCAAACAAAAGTGTACTTCAACAACCAAAATTTTCCACAATTCCACAAATGAAGGTTTCACATAAATCAGAATAGAAGCTACATGTACATAGTGTACCCAGGGGCATCAACGCCATATCCACAACATCACAAAACATATCCAACTAACATGAGTAACACATACATCATAGGACCACTCCCAAGACATCACAATAACTCAACATATATCCCAAAACATCAATCATACACACAAATCTCTTATGCCTCCCTCAGTCTCTTATGTCTCCCTCAAGTCTCTTATGCCTCCCTCAATCTCTTATGCCTCCCTAAAGTCTCTTATGCCTCCTTCAATCTCTTATGCCTCCCTAAAGTCTCTTATGCCTCCCTCAATCTCTTATGCCTCCCTCAATCTCTTATGCCTCCCTCAAGGAGGCCGGTTTCCCTATGGCCCTAGGCACATAGAGTCTCGACACCCCTAACCCAAGTGACATAATAAATCATGGTTCAACAACCCGCTAGTTATCTATGACTCCTTGGCGTACCCCCATACAACGAAGTGGGTCCATAGGTCTAACCATTCCATGGTGCATCCCATGACCCTATTCCACACATCATGACAATAGAACCAACATAGAAATCCAATCCAAATGCCAAGTGGAAAAGTAAAAGCCTTGGGAAAGGTGGTAAAATCTTAAAATTTAAAAAAAAAAAAGATCCAAAACCAAGTAAAAAAATGGCTAAATAGCCATAGTTAGTGCAAAATCCACATGTTAGTACCGCAAACCAAGGAAATGCCCAAAATGTAAAACATGGCAATCAAGAAAACTGCTTGGTCCTTGTAGAAATAACATAAAAAAATTTCAATTTATGAATAAAATACATATATAAGAATAGCACATTACGATGACTATGTGGCCTTATCTGGCCACCAAGGGGGTACTCAATGAGTTCACTGGCACTCGAAACATTGAGCCTCAACTCGTAAAATAATTGTCATCATCTCTATCTGAATCATCCCGCCACCACTTCGACAAGGCTAAACACAATCATAGCTACACTTAGGTTACATCCATACAACAACCACAAGGAGAGAGAAAAAGAGGAGCACAGGTCGTCATCTACTAAGCCTAAGGTTAGCTTGAGTTATTGGCCCATGGTACACATTCCCTCACTCCAAACATACACTTTTACTGATTTCCCTCAGGGTCGGTTAGTGTAAGGTTCACAACATAACATGTATGCACAATACTACACAATGGTACTTCACGCATATTAACATAGTGCCTTCGCATGGTACATAAACAAGGTAAATCACATACATAACATTCATGGTTTACAACACACCACATCACCACATGTTGCACCCAAAGTGCAATCACTGTACGATAGGGATCATATACTCACCATATGTCCTAAATCACAACATGAATCATTACATATTACATGAATTATAATTATGATGAGCACTATTACAACATACAGTCAATTGCCATATAACATGGGAATACACACATTTCTACACAAATGATAATGACATCATTAAGAAATCCAGTTCACTACAAACCAACCTTGTCGTATAACATATCAACACAATCACACATAACAAGATGGTACATCACACTCAAATCCACAAAGAATTCATGAAAAGAGAGATAATACTCTCATCTCCAACACATCAACATGCTAATAGTTACACACTAAGTGACATACACAACATGTGCACTCACAATATCACAATTACGACATAGTTCACATCACGCTTAAATCACATTACTCTTCCAATCACCACCACCACCACCATGAAACATCATCACCACTCTAATCTATCCTAGAGGTTCGAGAGCATGAACCTCCACTCTGATACCAAGTGTAACGCCCACTAAAACAGACACACAAGACAACATAGCAAAGTACAAGATAAATTTTTTTGACTTGCTTGGAGTTTACAATGATATTACAACAAAAGATCAAAATGGCTACCACCAACTCATTATAGGCTTGACACAACATTGACCACCAAGGTAAAATGAAATCTACGATACTCAACATGAAACTGTTCACTTCCCATTTTGACAGAACATCACATACAAGTCCAAACGCTAGAATATGCATTTAGGGGCATCCCATGATGAAAGTGTTTTTAAGGTATCTTGTTTACTAAAATGTGTCTTAATTCTTAACTTAAGTTCTTATATGATTCATGTAATGATTTGCACAATTATTTTCACAAGGGAGAACTTCTTTCTTTTATACTATTGACTAAATAGCTTAAGACCAAGCTTTCTAAAAGAGGATCATCAATTATATGTCAATAACTTGTTTAATTCATTTGATTTAAGAACATTTTCCATTTCTCACAAGGTTAATTAATCTTACTCAAGCCACTAAACTTGTTCCACACCTCTATTGCACAGGTGATAAGCACAAGCTCCGATTGAGGGAAAGTACCATTTAGGGTTCAGAACAATAATCTTCTTGTTTAAGGATCAAAATTTGACGTTACTTAAGAAAGATCACCATGAATCAAGGCAAGGTTAAGAGAAATTGGACAAAACAAAATTCAGCTTCAGGTCTCATTGCTTATCATCAATCTTTTATTGAGGCTAAGAGTTCATCAAGATTGGTTAAAATTTCCATTTATACTTTGCTTAATTAAGTTTGACAAGGAAAACAATTTACATTTCAAACGATTGAGAGAGATTAAAGGGTTTCTTAATCAATTTCCTCCTACTTAAATACTTTATTATCTTCCAAAACTAATAATTGATTTTACCATAAGATCATTTAAAAATTCACCATAAAAGGATAATGTTGATTAGTTTAGCTTGGGAAAAACAAGGTAAATATATTTTTATTACAAAAGCTAGATTCCTCTTTGATCACCTAAGGACCCAAAAGTTATCAAGAAGCTCACATCTACATTAATTTATATATATATATATATATATATATATATATATATATATATATATATATATATATATATATATATATATATATATATATTAGTTTAACTTTATAAGGATTATCCAACCCATTTTATTATGTTTAGAAATACATTGTTACTCTGTCTTAGAAGGGTTTACAACTCAACATTTTATCTCAAGAGCAAAATTTAACATTACTCATTTGTGAAAACAAAACAAGGTTACATCAATTCTTTCCAACACGACGCACAACCCAAAGGGACATACCAACTCTATGGAACCATGACTAGGGAGCAAGAGAGAATAACATTGGTCACACCACACTTACACAATTATTAGAAATTTCTATAATACATTAGAATCACCCATAACCATGCGGTAATCAACTTTTATATTTTCCATGATAACAAAACAAGCAAAATTTCCAATAGTCATGACAACATTACTCCATAACACAAAATACTAAGGCACTAGTTTTCTTCTAAATTCCCACATAACCCATACCAGAGTTTTATAACATAAAAGTATTCGTACAAAAGAACTTCACAACCAAGTTTGATGCAATATTCTACAAGTCTTCCCTCATCTACACGCATAAGCCATCTATAACAATTCATAACTGGTCGGGTTCACGAGAACTGAGCAAGATAAGACTGCACAAAGCAATAATAAACTACTATCTAACAATATCAAGAAAGGGACATCCTATTCCAGGAAATGGCTCAAGCTCTAATTACTAACAACCCCTTAAGATAAATAAAATTTCCACCATGCCAATCTAAGAAGAAAGCCTTATACTTTAGTTATGAACATTGACTCAAAGCAAAAAAATTAACAATCATTCAAGAAGGGACCATTGGCCTGATTAAGTTAGAAGCAATAGTCTAGTGTAACGGGATTTCCATCGAATAAACAATTAGGTTATAAGATTGAGAATTTTTATTCGAACCAACATTCTAAATTCATAAAACAAAAAGTACCAAGGGCACAAGCTACGATACTAGATTTAAAACGAAAAATTGAACAATTAATCTAGGAGGAAACACGGGATTCCAAAGGTTAACATGAAAGGTCAAGTGTATTAAAATTTTAATCATGTGATCATATAGATTATATGACGGAAACCTAATACACGACCACCACTCAACATTATTTAAAAGGGAAGGTAAATAATACTAGTTTCAACCATTGAATCCAAGAAATTTTACAATCATTCAAGAAGGGGCCACTTCCCTTATAGGCTAGTAATGACAAGCGAGAGTAAAAGAGAGTTCCGACATACAAGTTAAAATTTAAAACATCAACCAAGTTTTGCCACACTAGGGATTTCCAAACCTTCTCTATAAGTCTAAAGTTTTGTTTTAAAACAATGTTTGGATCACTACTTTCCATCACAAGTCCTTTTTGAGTGCCCCTCATTGAAAAATTCAAACCATTCAAAAGTAAAAATTGCATTTGTAAGTATCACCAAAAGCCATTAAATTAACATCAACTTCAACTATCAATCAACAATGCATCTATAGATAAATACCCCCAACTATCCCTAATGCTCTTAGTTGTTCTATCATAAGTCAACAAGATATCAATACACATACGCCATCCAAATGTCAATTAAAATCAGCGAGATGCAAAATTATAAAAATGCCACCAAGAGTCATCATGAGTAGAATTATGCCAAGGTAGTTCTAACAATAAAGGAATACTATCCATAACACACACATGAAACTACAAATATCAGTACGAAAACCTTTGTTACGGTTTAAGCTTCATAAGGGATGGTCAAAGTTCCCCTAAAGGAAGAACTTAAACATCTGGACCTACACCAATGATCATCAAGCAGTTGGGTAAATGTCCAGGATTCTAATCAATTCTAAAGGAAACGTAAGGTGCATAAATACTAAGCAATTGGGTACCTTAGCCACGATACCCCCTTCATACATAATAGTAACCAAAGTACATCAACTACACGTAAATTGTTGTAGACATGAGGGAATGATTGGATAACGAAGGGTCCACCTACCTTGCCCAAGAAAGGAGAACAAGGAGGTCAAACCAACCTTGATAACCAAACCTCATCGTGGTTGGGTAACACCAAAGGAAAACAACTAACATTACAAAATTTGTTTCCATAACTCGAAAGGATGACTAAGTTTCCATAAAACTATAGTCAACCCGGATCGGGTTCAACCTAGTGGTTGTTCACTAAAGTAAGGTTTTCATGACCCAAGTAATCTGTGCTCAACATACCCGTAAGCGGAAGGTAAAACTATACCGGATTTGGTTCCACTAATCCGATTGATTTAAGGAGTAGCAGAGAAGGGGGAAAAGGGTTATAAACCTTAAAGATCAAAACATCTCGCATACCTAGAAGAGACATCCTTTGATAGAGTAACTACTTGAGTACCTAGATCTAGAGTCACCAAAATAGGAACAACTCGATTATCTAGAAGGAAAATATAATCTACAGATAATAAGCTCGTATGAAGAGCAAGGGGTTTAAAGTACATCAAGATTGTTTTCACAACAAAAAACTCTAGAAATAAACAACATGAAAACTCATTACTTAAACCCAGAAATGTGGCTAATAATGCTTAGAAGGTTGATCATTCAAGCATGAATACACAACAACTAGAGAAGAGGAATACATCTTTGTTGTCCACTTTAACACTTATAACTAGTATAGATAAAACAAGAAAATATTTCAAGAGGAAAGGAGATCTTTCCCAACAAGGCATACAAACCCACATCAAAAGTAGCAGAGACAAGACAATTTCAGGGAAGGGAAGGTTCCATTTCATGATATTTTTAAATATTAGCAATTGTAGCAATGGTAGAATTATCTTGCCTGATCTCTAGCTCCTACCAGTCACATGGACACCGCACGGACCAGCAACAACAATCTTCAGGTTGAATATTTGTCCATAAACATGATGGGTGCTAAGACCTCCACATACTCCCATGTTGGCAAAGGCAGGGAACTCCCAAAACCACGAGTGCAACTAAATTTAGGAATTTTGTCCCAAGGACTACCATGATAGCGGTGAATACATAAAAAGGGTTTAATGGAAAGGCCCCAGGAACCCATGAGCGAGAGGGGAAAAATCCATATCCCACAACCTTACCAACGTACTCCCAACTTGCATATAAAAGGTGTGCTAGAGCATGGTAGGGACATCCAATGAGCGAGAAAAGAACATGGATATTTGTCACCGTGTAGAAGAATATTTCTCCAAAACAAAGTATGCAAAGTGTGGGAGCATCCACGAAGCGTGCAAACCGATGAAAAAATGCCACAAAGCGATGGGGGTCTCATGAAAAAGCCACGGATGCAGGGAAAGCACAAAAGAGTCTGCAAAATAGCTTAGGAACAGGGTAAGGACATCCATCAAAGCACAATGAAAACTATTTTCTAATCAGTTGTAGGTGTAGGAGCCAAGAGGCTACGTATGAAAAGAGTGTAAGCAAATACAAGGAAGGAGGACCGTTTGACAAAAATCCTCAAAGATATGAGGTCACAAGAAAGCCACAACTATAGGATCTACACAGGAGAATCTTAAACACAATCTTGCAACACCAAAAATAACCAACCAGGTGTCTAATATGTTCAAATTGCTTGTACCATCATGCACACAAACCAAAGTGCTAAAAATGGAGCTTAGACACAGGTATGGGGAGGCTTATTCCAACAACATTTGCCTGCAAACAATGGCACACAAACTATAGACCCCAAATAGGAATCCTTCCACAACACTCATGCATATAGGAAAGGCACATTTAACCACCAAACTTCCTCACATATTCACTAAAAATGCGTGAGCAGATTACACATGCCAAACAAAATTTTAATAAAACAAAACTTGTAATAACCAGTGCCCAACATAAAGCAAAAGTTACCAGGTCTAATCATCGACCCCCTATACAAATCCTTCACAAAGGGAGCTCACACGTCTAGATAATATTGGGTGAAGGCGGCGCATAATAGGGTCATGGTAGATTTGCAAATCAAAACAATAAATGACATAAGGTGCAACCACCCACAAGGCCTTCCCAACATGTCTAACATTAAATAGGATTCTGGAAATGGTAGGTGGCCATCATATTGACCCATGCACCCACTTAACAAAAAAACTAATAAAAAGAAGTGGAATCGAAAGATCATTTCCACTATCCCACCTCGCCACACACACTCAAATATATATATATATATATATATATATATATATATATATATATATTAATTAGTCTTGTCTCATGTGGCACTACATGATGAAGATGCAATATCAAGGGAAAAACCTCTATACGACATCGGTGACGATGAAGCTCGACATCTAGATCTTGATGATTTTTGGAGCAAACTTGGATGTGATAACCCTACCCCCATCGCTCAAATGATCAAAAACAAGTGGGATTGCATTCACTGCGGTTTTCCTATCTTTGTTCAGGTGTCCGACACCTTGATTGCTTGCTATACCTTGTGAAGCTAAGGAAGTCATTATGTTATTTGTTACTAAGCTAAGAATTAGTTACAAGATTAAATGAAATCTGCAGTTATGTGTGTTGTCTCAAAACAGAACAGATCACATAGTCTGTAATTTCTTTCCATCTTCAGCAAAAGAACACAAAGCCCTGAAGGACAACTGTGTTGTCTTGTTGAAGACACCAAATTACAGAGTAGGTGAAGTGTTAAGTTTTGAAGCAAAAACAAAAATGTAGATTACACAAATCAAAGTTCATTACTGAATGTTACAGTTCTTATTAATGTTCTTTCCTTCATGATTAAGACATTCAATTATGTTACTGAGTTGTTTAGTTCATCATACGATCCATACAGAAAAGCTAGAATGCACAAGAAATACACAACTCATTTTCAGAATTCAATGTTTTATTCACAAGGAGAGTCAAATGTTTCCCACACAAGCCATGAGATGTGACTGAAAAGGAAAGAACATCTACTAAAGTAAGAAGTACACATGCATGAAATAGAAAGCAAAGGAGTATGAGTGAACCCATCATTTCCTTGTATATTCTTCATTGTGCAGAGCATCTCCTTGCCAACTCCTTTCATCCTCAAGGCATGGTACCTAAAAAGCAAAAAATAAGGAAATCATCAATAAAGAGCTCAGGGTTAATCCATATTCCTACACTGTCCTAATTCATGCATATGGATCTCTAAGCAACAGAGATGTAATTTATTTGAAGATCAGATTGCATAGCTCACTCAGGAAGTAAAATATAGAAAAGAGAATAAGAAACATGGACACAAGAGAGGCCAAAAAGCCTAATTATTTTCTAACTATTTTCCTAAGTGTGCAGGTACAGGTTGTCAGCCAAAAGAAAAATAGACAAGTCATAAGTGCATGCAAGAAAAAGAAGAATGTAACTCAAAGTTCCAATAATTGTTCTGAAATGGAAGAAGTTTCAGTGCAAAAGAGAGAGTGGAAGATATAAACACTTGTTTTAGTTGCAGCAGAAGAGGAAGAATCAGATTTCAAGAAGCTGAAGCTAAATGGAAAGAAGGGATTACAACTGAAACAGATGAGAGAGAAGATTCTTGGGAAAATTTTGCCAGGGCTTCACCATGTAAAATGAACATTTACAACTTTTCATCATGTTGTTTTCAATTGCTACATGCTTTAAAGGAACTATGCAAATCAAATAAGTGATACAAAAAGTAGAAAAACATCACATGATCAAAATAAATAGCTAACATGTTTTCAGCTCTCAATTTGCTATATCAGTTCATCAAGAAAGGTGTTACTTTCTGTGTTCTAGATCAGAAAATACAACTACTATTTCTAGAAATGCATTAAAGAAAAGATTCTAAAAAAAATTTGACAGGGCTTCACCATGTAAAATGGACATTTACGACTTTTCCAGCATACATATCAGAGTTGTAATGAAAGGAAATACAATATATAATGCAGAAAAGAAATGGACTGTACTTTCATTCATCAGATTGAAGTACTTTTAGCATTCTTTATAGCTTAAACAACTGAGAAATGAAATTGCTAGATAATCCTACAAATACAACCATCCTAAAACTACAGTTTTTCAAAATGAAGCAAGTATCAAGTGTTCAACATGCCACAATATGTCTTCGAGCTCAAAATTAAATACAAGATTCATAATTTTTCAGAACAGGAAAGTGCAAGATTGAGCAACCATTTTAGAAAATGACAAACAAAGCTTCAAATACCGCAAACTTTCAAAAATAAGCATGTTTCAGGCCTCCTTTATTCAAAAAACAATAGTTCAGTTCAAATATTAAAGAAAATCAAAACCAGAAAGGATATCAGAAGCCATTACAGGTGAACAAAGGAGCTATCTCATGATGCCATTAAAAGTGAGAAGTAATTCAAGTAACATCTACAGTTATAAAGGGCTTCAGAAAGAGATAATAACCCAGATTTAAGGTATAACTATCTTTTCAGAATAGTATATCAATTCAGGATCAGAGTAAAGAAGATGGTTATAACTCAGAATGTAATCAAAGAAGCAACTCTCAGTCAAGAACAGAGTAGTATTCTTAAAGAAGGCACTCCCAAATAAAAATGTCATATTAATACAACTTGAAGAGCTATGAAAGATCAAGAATACAGGTATTTAGAATAGCCTCCAAAGAATATATCAAGGAAAACACGAAGGAAAGCAACACATTTTTCAAGTATCGAAACCCTTGAAAGGCCAATAAGTACCAAAATATGCAAAGAAGGAGCTTCAGAAAATGAAGTAAATACAAAGCCTCTACAGAAATAGACATCAGAGAGAAGTGCAGAACTGGGTCAACAAGTCAACAATTGAATAGCCCACGAATGAGTATCAGTAGATCAAGTTTGAATCAAAATGTCAGAGATAGAATGTGTAACTTACCACCTAGGTCAACATTAAAAAAACATATTTCCCTAGTCTGAAAAGAGAAATCCAACAGAGTTCAAGTACCCAACAACGGTTTTCATTATTACGACTCGAAAGAAAGGGGAACAGTCCCGGTAGAAAAGGAAAACACTCACCCATGGAGTTTTTCTCTTGGCAACATGTCTACACAAATAGAAAAGTCTCCAGAGCCGAGTGATGATTTCAGAAGAATAAATGATACACAAGCCCAAATTTCAAAATCAAAGCAAATACAAATACCTTAACTCAAAAAATACAGATCCTAGTTCTTCATCACAGACCCATTAATGGGTATTAAAGGAAAGATCAAGGTAAGAAATAGTGCTTACTTGTTTAAATCAAATATGAGAAACCCTCAAGTGGCCATCAAGTTCATCAAAAGGGACAACCCAACACATTTTCAACTCGAAATGACCAAAGAAACCAAGGTGTCACATGAAAATGCAAAAGAAAATGTTTATCAACACTTTGAAGTAGAAGTGGCAAAGACAAGTAACAGTGGTACTTAGAAGATCAAAACTTACCATTCTCTTCATCAAACAGTGATGCCAGCAACACAAAACCAAGCTCGACAGAGGCCAAACAGAGCTTGAAACCCACAATAAGGGCAGCCAATTTGAAGAAAACTAATAGAGACCAGAGAATAATACAAGTTCCAAGCTCAGAGTTTGCAAAAATGTGGTCATGACCACAATGCCTCACATGGAAATCTCGAATGCCAAGATGTTATACTAGAAAACCTCACAACAGAGCTTGGAAGGCCGAGAGTGACACACAGTCAAAACTTCAGGTTCACGGCAGTGGTGGCCAAGTAAAATACCACGTCCACCTCCTCAGAAGAAACACAAAAATGCAAATACAACATAGTTCAGAAGGTCGAGCAAATACAGAAGAACCGAGCTCAAAATCAATCATCAATGGCATCCAAGAAAATTTTCCAGGGCTTCACCGCTCTCTGCGAGCAAGCCAAAAAATGATCAAAATGAAAGGGTTCGAGCATTTTAATTCATTCACCTCAGCAGAGTTCAACCTAACTCAACCATGATTTGAGATCAATGATCAGGCTTCATCAAGTATGAGGATCAATGGCCGAGAATCAAGCTCGAGATCAAAGTGATTAACCACAGTCGATTTCCACCGACCACATTAATTACCGGTTTAAAACCCTAATCATAGTCAAGGATCAACATGACATCGATATAAAAAAGGTACAAAATCAAGGGCCCAGGATGATCACCAAATTTCCAACAAACTCAACTCAAGTTACAAATGCCACCGACAAAGCGTATGAGGGGTGAGTCACCATGGGGAAGGGGCCAGCCCACGTGTCCACAATTTAAATCATTGCATTGACTTTCTAAAGTCTGAAACCATAGTCTATGTAATCAAATAAATAAAAGGAGCCGACCACCATCATACCAATAATGATCACTCAAAAGGTAGGTTTAAACCTTATTCACCAAGTATTATCCAAATTGCAAAGGCCGAAAGTTATACAATACATGTATATAACAAAGGTGGCAGACTATAGTATGGCATGCATAAAGTTCACAAGGTGGTCAAACAAAATGGTCGACCTTTGTATTTGCTAAATCCACAAGGTGGAAAACCAAGTATAATGCAAAAGTGGTCCCCACTCTAGAGAGGAGCTAGAATTGATTCACAAAGTGTCACTCATGTGACCATTTAGAATGAGATGTCAAATATCAGAGCATGTGCATATGGGCAGGTGGTCCCCACAATGGAGGTTTATACTTTGCAAATATTACATTTATTGTAATTATTTTGTTCTTGCATAGAAGTATTTTTGCATGCCTCCACAACAAGACAAAATAGAGAAGGAGACAAAGTTGCATGATCAATGGAGAGAGACTTTCCTAGCAAGCAATCTTATTTCTAGAAATTATTCACCCTTTCCTTATTAAAAATAGAACAGTCAACTTCAGTTTGACTGCATTGTAAACAAGGCTATTAATGCCTATTTGTAACTGCATGCTCTAGTTTGTATTATTTTATCCTTTTATTTATTATTAAATAAAGGATAAAATTAGGATGCATGGGCGAGTACAAGCCTTAGGCTATTTTTAGGAAGGGGGTGAAATTTATTTTGCTATATATTGTGTGCCTTTGCAAAGCACAAGAGAGCTTCTTGGAGGACTTTTGGATATATGAGTACTGAAGCAAATTTTTCCAGTTTTTCCCTCTGAGTGTGAAGTATTTTCTACCTTTCCAAGTTATTTTGCAGTCTTGTGTATGTTATATTAATCTTGTGAATGCAAATTCCCTGATCAACCACCTTACCCTGCTACAAATTTCAGTCCTTTCTGCTTAATTTTAATGTGCATGTTAACTTATTAGTACTGTTGTGATCCTCCCTCAGTACAATCAAGTGTTTTTCCCTTAGATATTCTACAGAAAAAACTATTGGTTCATGCATCAAGAATCCTTCCCAAATCAGTTGTGCATATACTCAGTCAAATCCCTCATACAAATTTGGTGTATCACCTTAGTTTTAATCATTTTACAGTCATCTTTTACTCTCAAACTCCCAAAAAGTAGTTTAGGATACACCAATAAGGAACCGGCCTTGATACCAGAGACTCACCTCAAAATAGGTATACCCACAAACCTGAGGTGTTTCCATTGTATCTACGAAAGAGAGAGATCATTTGTGCAAGCTTAGAAAACCTACAGCCATCTCTCTACAGGTGCACTTTTGAGAGATAATAGTTTTTGCACGCCAAAGGTGGGACAACGAATTAGATCTACATGCAAGTTTCAGACCTACAACAGATCTACAATAGATTTACAAAAATTAAAGTCACTTTTGGGAGAAAACTGTAGCTAATTTATTTTAAAGATTTTATCATCTTTTGGTGACTCCATAGCTGATTTCAGACTAGTATTGCAACATGTTCCATGCCTAAAGTGACTACAAGATCATCGGTAAGAGGAATTCCTTCTGAGTTTGTTTCTTTACCTTTGAATTCTGCTAGAAGGAGAAGAGTTGGTAATACTTTACCTTATAATAGACCTGGTTTTGGTAACCCTCCTCCTAACATTCCCTCACCACATATCAATTTTTCAATCAATATCCCAGTTTTTCAAATGGCTCTTCAACCACCTAGAAATTTTGTGCCCTTTACTAATGGCAGCCCATTAGTAATTACGTTTATCATGATATTCCTAATGCTGCCATGAAAAGTTTTCCATCATTCACCGGTGAAAATCAAGTTACACCCACTGAACATATTAAAGATGTTGCAGCCTATATGTGCAGTCCACAATATCACTCATGAGGACGTAGCTTTAAGACTTTTAGCTGCATCCTTTAAGGGACAAGCTTTGCAATGGTATAGAAATCTAGAGATTGGAAGCATAAGAACTTGGGATGACTTAGGTAAAAATTGTTGAAACAGTTCCAAGATAATTCAGACCATTTGTCTCTCATTGAACAACTTGTCTACTATTAAAAGAGCCCCTCATGAGTACATGTCCAGCTTCAATATCCATTTTGCTAGAACTTGGGAAAGAATCCCAACAAGTGTTAAGCCTCAAGTTGATCACACTTTCCTTTATTATCTCAGAGCATTAAATAGTGATATTTCAACTATGATTCAATCTATGGGAGGTGAAACTCTTCCTTAATGCCTATGACATTGCTATAAAAGCTGAAAACAACCTTATTCAAGCTGGAAAATTAGCACCAAGGCCTTCAATGCCATTTTTGGCAGATTTAGCCCCTATTCCACAACCTATTTCAATTATAGAGCCTATTATTGCAGCCCCATCTTCATGATGTATTAAAGCTTTGCAAACTATGGGAAATAAGCTGACATCAATTGAAAACAAACTTGCATTGCCTAACAGACCTTATCAAGCTCCTTATCAACAAAATCAACAAAATAGGTAGCCTTACCAACAAAATCAAAATTATAGGCAGCCTTATCAGCAAAGACAGTTTGATCCAAATGTTCCTAGTACATCTAATGCCTTAGTTCCAGTCAACATGGCTACAAAGAGTGGTGTCTAGCCTTGCAACCAACCTCATTCAGTTGCTAATTACCCAAATGCTTTTAAACCTGAATCTTGTTGCACAACCTCAATCTGAAGCATTGTTCATGCCTCAAATGGAGAGTGGGCAGCAAGAAACTCATGTTCAGAAAGCACCTGAACAAAATTTGGTCAGTTTCAATGAGGATGACTTCATTGCAGTCACCACTAGAGCTCAAGAAAAAGTCTACTAAAAGTAAAAAACAACAAAATAGGCCTATTTTGCCTACCACACCGATAATACAACATCTATAGCTCTAAACCAGCTAACAACCCTATGTTGTCCTCAAAGAACAACAAGTGTTTCAGCTAGTAAAGAGCAATAAAAATAGCTACAGCCTGATCCAAGAAGACTATTTATACCTCAGATATCCAAGGCAACTAAAGCAGAATCAATTTTTGCTAAGGCCTACTCTAAGACAGTTGATTTTGTCTCTAAAATAGTTGCTTCTTTTAACATTGTTGATGTAATGAAAAATCATAATGTTAACATCTCAATGTGGGACGCTCTAAGTATTCCTGACAACAAGATTTACTTTCTCATGAACTAGCTAAGCTACAGATTTCTTCAAATACAAAAAAAAGGAAGTTCAAAAGATAGACATGGTCCTTGGAACATTTGAGCAAGACCACATTAAAGAAGTTAAGTGGATGGTTCAAAGGTTCTAATGCTCATGACATCAAGAAACCACCACCATTTTATTTATCATTGATTATTGGTGAAAACCTAGTTCATAATTACATGGTGGACAGTGGTGCAAGTAGCACAGTTATGCCAAAAGCAATTGCAGAAAAATTGGGCCTGCAGTATGAGCCTACAGAAAGGAGTGTTTTACAACTTGATGGGACTGCAACTAATATAGTTGGGGTAATTAGAGATTTAGAGGTAACGCTACATGCTTGCCCAAATGTTTCTATTCTACAAGATGTTACTATTGTGGATCTACCTCCATACTTTGCCTTGTGCTTATCTAGAGATTTCACAACGAAAATAGGAGGTTATCTCTCTTCGGATTGGTCCTTATTTTTTACTACACGTTATGGTACTAAGGTTACTATCAATTCAGAACCATTGGCCAGATTTCACATTGAGCCTCATTCTCCAAATGCGGTGGCTAATTATTCAAATTAGATCAATCTGATTTTGATGATGTAGCTCAGGTTTCAGCATTAGATGGTGTTTCTAACATATTTATGGATGAAAATATAGTTGAAGAACATGCTCATGATCCTTTTAAGGAAGTTGAAGAACATCTTTTTGGTGTGTATTGTATGCATGAAGAAAATACACCACTTCCTTGCTTGTCTAAAACAGAAAATTCAGCAGAAGGGATTTGGAAGCTTCATTTTGATGGAGCTAAGAACAAGAAAGGATAGGGAGTAGGTTTGATGCTCACTTCCCTAACAAACGAAAGGTATTTCTCATCTTTGAGTCTCCAATTTATGCACTTGTAATGTAGCTGAATACGAAGCATTAATTCATGGCTTACTTTGGGCTAGAAAGAAAGGTATCAACACATTACAAATCTTTGGTGATTCTGAGTTGGTTATCAATCAAGTAAAAACTTCAATGTTTGTAAGAATCCACTAATGAAGTCTTACAGACATAGAGTTTTAGACTTAATGGAAGATTTCAATGCCATTAATATTCAATCTATTCCTAGAGCTGAAAACAAGCATGCAGATAGACTTGTGCTTGGTTGAAAATTCATGGGATCAAGTAACTAGATAGAAGGTAATTAGAAGATTCATTTGAGGAGCTGCTAGTTTTGAAGTGTTGAACAGATGGAAAAAAACAAAATTCAGCCTCATATTAAGCTAATTGTTAGGCCCTCAATACCTGATAATGATTTAAATTGGTAGGTTTTTGAAAATGATGATCAAATCTGTAGGTTTTTGCAGTAGAAGCTGAATTTTCTGCAGTAAATCAGGATAAGTTACAACATTTATATGGTGATCAGATTGTTCAACTAAAGACAAATAAATTACCTCGAGGTCTTGTCACTTTGGAAGACATCTTCAGTACTGATGATCAGTTAAGAAAAGATAAAACTAAGATGTCAACACATGCTGATAACTATGAAGAGATTTCAATTGATGAAGGGAAAAATTTACTTCTCGAAAGGTATGTTCCTTAGCTGAAAAATAGTCATTTATTAATCTTTGTAGAGAATTTAAAGATGTTTTCACTTGGAGATACCAAGACCTGAAAGGGTTTGATCCCAGTTTAGCACAACATACTATCGAATTGTAGCCAAATTCTAAACCAGTTAGGTAGAAACAAAGGCCTGTAAATCCCAAAATAGAACCTCTTATGAGGAAAGAGTTATCCAAGTTGATTGAATCAGGTATTATCTTTCCAGTTAAGCATTCAAGTTGGGTAGCCAATCTTGTTCCTGTAAGGAAGAAGAATGGAGAAATCAGATTATGTGTGGATTTCAGAGATCTTAATAAAGCATCATTAAAAGATCATTACCCACTACCAAACATGGATCAAATTTTGAGAATAGTCTCAGGTTCAGATAGACTATCTCTTCTAGATGGTTACAGTGGATATAATCAGATTTTAGTCTGAGAAGAAGATAGGTATAAAATAACTTTTACCACCAAGTGGGGTACTTACGCTTACAAAAGAATGCCTTTTGGTCTTTCAAATGCCGGTGCAACGTTTCAACGTGCAATGGACATGGATTTTCATAGCTTATTAAATAAATGCATCCTTGTCTATTTAGATGATGTGACTATATTTTCAAAAGATTCTGAAGAACATCTAATGCATTTAAGGCAGACTTTTCAACTATGCAGGTAGTTTGGAATATCTTTGAATCCCAAGAAGTCGATCTTTTCAGTACATCAAGGTAAATTACTCAGCCATATTGTTTCTAAGAAAGGTTTAGTAATTGATCCTTTCAGAATCAAAGCTATATCACAACTATCATTGCCTCATCATAAGAAGGCATTGCAAAGTTTTCTTGAAAAATCAACTTTGTTAGAAGATTTGTTCCAGATTTTGCAGCATTGGTTAAACCATTAACAACTATGTTAAAGAAAGAGAAAATTTCTCTTGGACCAACGAAGGGAGAGAAGGTTTTGAAGCAATCAAAACAGCTATCTCTCTCAGCTCCTACTCTTGCAAATCCAAATTTTGATAAAGATTTTACAATGTATGCACTTGTGGGAGCTGAAACAATCTCAACTATTTTAACTCAGTTAATGATGAAAATATTGAGCAGCCAATTGCTTTCTTTGGACAGAGTTTGCATGATTACGAAACAAGGTACACATTTCTTGAAAAACAAGTACTTTCAGTAGTCAGAGGACTAAAGAATTTTAAGTACATGATTTCAAACAATAAAATTCACGTTCTTGTTTCTCATCCAAGTGTGAAAGCTTTCCTTTTAAATAAAGAATTGAATGAGAAAAGAGAGTAGCTTTGGATAACGAAGGTTATGGAATATGATGTTGATATCCGGGTTGCTAAGATGGTTCGAGGTAAAGGTTTATGTGAACATCTAATTGCTGATATGGAAAAACAACAAGCTGCAGAACCAGATGATTCAAAACAACATGCTGAAATTGTGTATCAACAATCAAATATTATGGTCCAACCAGAAAATCAGCAACCTGAACTTGCTCGAGAGATCCAAGAATCAAGGTGGATGACTGATTTGGTTAATTACTTACAACATGGCACCTATCCAGAAGGTATGGATAAGAATAAATGAAGATATTTCAGATTACAAGCTATTCCTTATCTTTTCATTGATGGTGTGTTGTTCAAAAGGGATATAAATGGGATCTTGTTGCGATGTGTTGATTATGATAAAATTTAGAAAATATTATCAGAATTCCATGAAGGACCTGCAGGAGGTCACTTCTCAGCACGTACTACAACCTTAAAAATCATGAAAGTAGGTTACTATTGGCCTAGCATATTCAAAGACTATTTTGAATGGATTAGAAAGTGTAAGAAATGTGATTTCTTTGTTGGAAAAGAACATCTAGCTTCATTTACCCTTGCAGCCTATTTCAGCTTGATCAACCTTTTATGCAGTGGGGTCTTGACTTTATTGGCATGATAAACCCACCTTCTTCACAAGGACATAAGTGGATCTTAACTGCTATAGATTATTTTACACGATGGACTAAAGCAATAGCCTTGAAAGATGCTAATGAAGCTTTGATACTATCCTTTTATGAAGGTATAGTGTACAGATTTGGTGTTCCAACAACTATCATATCAGATAATGCTTTAGCATTTCTTGGTGTAAAGATAACAGATTGGGTTGTTGACCATGGAATCTATTTAAGCTCTTCATCCAATTATTACCCACAAGGTAATGGCTTAGCTGAGAGTACTAACAAAAATCTTGTTAAGGATCATCAGAAGAACGCTCAAGGATAATCAAAGAGCTTGGCACCTATGTTGAATTCAACACTTTGGGCTGACAGAGTGACTCCTAAAAGATCAGTTGGTAATTCACCATACAGACTTGTGTACGGAAAAGAAGCAAGAATGCCTATTTCAGTTGAGTTACCTACATTATATTTTCTACATCAAATGGAGTTGCTTGAGAATGAACCATTACAGGTTCATTATGCAGAGTTAATGGAATTACAAGAATTAAGAGATCAAGCTCATTTAAATATGGAAAAGAATCAAAAAAAAATGAAGAAGACTTTTGACAAGAAATCCAAATTTAGAGTCTTCAATGAAGGAGATATTGTGTTAAAATGGGATGTTGATCGTGCTAAGCTAGGAAGACACTCAAAGTTTGATACACTCTGAGTGGTCCTTACATGATTTCAACTTGCAAAGAACACAATGCTTTTCAGCTTTCAAAGCTAAATGGAGAGGAACTTCCCATTCCTGTGAATGGTATGTTTCTCAAACACTATTATTGAAAATCTTACAGTGATTTTTAGAGTAGGATTTCCCTTTAATAAGTGCAGTTCCTACACATTGCATTTTTTTTCAATTCAATAAGTGCATTCATGCACGTGATTTGTTTATCATATCCTTTCCTAGCTTTTTAGTTTGTTTTGGAAGGGTTGGACCTTTCGAAAAGGAAGATTTTGGTTATATGCTTGACTCCATGCCCAATGGACAAGAGTAAGGCACTAGTCTACAAGCTAGCAGGTAAGCTTCCCCACTAGGATCACAAAAATGTTGACAATTTTTACACTTGTGCAAAAATGGGCAACTCAAAACTTCGTCGTTATGATGAGAAGTCTTGGGTGAAGTATACCTAAGCTAAGGAAGTCATTATGTTATTTGTTACTGTTGAATTAGTTACAAGATTAAATGAAATATTACATTTGTGTGTTGTCTCAAACCAGAACAGATCACATAGTCTCGTAATTTCTTTCCATCTTCAAAGAAAAGAATACAAAACCCCAAGGACAACTATGTTGTCTTGTTGAAGACACCAAATTACAGAGTAGGTGAAGTGTTAAGTTTTGAAGCAA
Source organism: Taxus wallichiana var. yunnanensis (assembly GCA_018340775.1). Lineage (NCBI taxonomy): Eukaryota > Viridiplantae > Streptophyta > Pinopsida > Cupressales > Taxaceae > Taxus > Taxus wallichiana. The sequence goes on from CM031239.1 coordinate 1,039,471,194, forward strand.
CAAACAGAAATGCAGATTACACAAATCAGAGTTCATTACTTGAATGTTATAGGCCCTTATTAATGTTCTTTCCTTCATGATTAAGACATTCAATTATGTTACTGAGTTGTTTAGTTCATCATATGATCCATACAGAAAAGCTAGAATGCACAAGAAATACACAACTCATTTTCAGAATTCAATGTTTTATTCACAAGGAGAGTCAAATGTTTCCCACACAAGCCGTGAGATGTGACTGAAAAGGAAAGAACATCTACTAAAGTAAGAAGTACACATGCATGAAATAAAAAGCAAAGGAGTATGAGTGAACCCATCATTGCCTTATATATTCTTCGTTATGTAGAGCATCTCCTTGCTAGCTCCTTTCATCCTCAAGGCATGGTACCTAAAAGTAAAAAAAATAAGGAAATCATCAATAAAGAGCTCAGGGTTAATCCATATTCCTACACTTGTCCTAATTCATGCATATGGATCTCTAAGAAACATGAGATGTAATTTATTTGAAGATCAGATTGCATAGCTCACTCAGGAAGCAGAAATAGAAAAGAGAATAAGAAACATGGACACAAGAGAGGCCAAAAAGCCTAATTATTTTCTAACTATTTTCCTAAGTGTGCAGGTACAGGTTGCAAACCAAAAGAAAAATAGACAAGTCATAAGTGCATGTGAGAAAAATAAGAATGTAACTCAAAGTTCTAATAACCTTGTTCAAATGGAAGAAGTTTCATGCAAAAGAGAGAGTGGAAGATAGAAACACTTGTTTTAGTTACAGTAGAAGAGGAAGAATCAGATTTCAAGAAGCTGAAGCTAAATGGAAAGAAGGGATTATAAATAAATGATGAGAGAGAAGATTCTAGGAAAATTTTGCCATTTTCCATGTAAAATGAACATTTAGAACTTTTCATCATGTTGTTTTCAATTACTACATGCTTTAAAGCTATGGAAATAAAATAAGTGATAAAGAAAGAAAACATCACATGATAAAAATCAAATAAGTGATAATTTACTATATCAAAGCAAAAAGGTGTTACTTTATCTCAAAAATCAAAATAAATAAATGCATTAAAGAAAAGATTCTCAAAAAAATTGTGATGTTTTCGCCATGTAAAATGGACATTTAAGACTTTTCAATTTGCTAAAGGAAATATAGTATGATTCATCAAAAGAAATGGACTGTAATTTCATTTACTTTGAAGTACTTTTAACATTCTTTATTAAACAAAAATACAATTTCTAGATAATCTATTTCTAGAAATGCATCAATAGTTTTTCAAAATGAACCAAGTATCAAGTGTTCAACATGCCACAAGATGTCTTCCAACATCCGTATGTTTTTCAAAATGAATCAAGTATCAAGTGTTCGATATGTCTTCCAAGTATCAAATTTCCAACAAACTCAAGGTGATTCATCGTGGGAATGGTCCACTCACGTGTCCACAATTTAAATCATTGCATTGAATTTCTAAAGTCTGAAACTAGTCTATGTAATCAAATAAATAAACGAGCCAACCACCATCATACCAATAATGATCACTCAAAAGGTAGGTTTAAACCTTATTCACCAAGTATTATCCAAATTGCAAAGGCCGAAAGTTATACAATACATGTATATAACAAAGGTGGTAGACTATAGTATGGCGTGCATAAAGTTCACAAGGTGGTCAAACAAAATGGTGGACCTTTGCATTTTCTAAATCCATAAGGTGACAAAACCAAGTATAATGCAAAAGTGGTCCCCACTCTAGAGAGGAGCTAGAATTGATTCGCAGAGTGTCACTCATGTGACCATTTAGAATGAGATGTCAAATATCAGAGCATGTGCATTTGGGTAGGTGGTACCCACAATGGAGGTTTATACTTTGCAAATATTACATTTATTGTAATTATTTTGTTCTTGCACAGAAGTATTTTTGCATGCCTCCATAACAGGACAAAATAGAGAAGGAGACAGAGTTGCATGATCAATGGAGAGAGACTTGCCTAGCAAGAAATATTTTTTCTAGCAAATTATTCATGCTTTCCGCCTTATTAAAAATAGAACAAGTCAACTTTAGTTTGACCGCATTATATTGTAAACAACGCTATTAATGCCTATTTATAATTACATGCTCTAGTTTGTATTATTTTATCCTTTTATTTATTATTAAATAAAGGATAAAATTAGGATGCATGGGCGAGTACAAGCCTTAGGTTATTTTTAGGAAGGGAGTGAAATTTATTTTTCTATATATTGTGTGCCTTTGCAAAGCACAAGAGAGCTTCTTGGAGGACTTTTGGATATATGAGTACTTGAAGCAAATTTTTCCTATCGTGCCCTTTGAGTGTGAAGTATTTTCTGACTTTCCAAGTTATTTTACAGTCTTGTGTATGTTATATTAATCTTGTGAATGCAAATTCCTTGATCAACCACCTTACCCTACTGTAAAATTTCAGTCCTTTCTACTTAATTTTAATGTGCATGTTAACTTATTAGTACTATTGTGATCCTCCTCAAGATAATCAAGTTTTTTTCCTTTAGATATTCTGCGGAAAAAATATTGGTTCGTAATCAATAATCCTTCCCAAATCCGTTATACATATACTCATTCAAAGCCCTCATACAAATTTGGTGTATCACTTTATTTTTAATCATTTTATTGTCATCTTTTACTCGAAACTCCCGAAAGTAGTTTAGGATACACCAATAAGGAACCGGACTTGATATTGGAGACTCACCTCTAAATAGGTATACCCACAAACTGAGAGGTGTTTCCATTGTATCTACGAAAGAGAGAGATCATTTGTGCAAGCTTAGAAAACCCAGCCATATCTCTACAGGGTGCACTTTCGATAGATAATAGGAATGCCTTCTACAAATGAATTTCATTTTTCGATGTGTCCCTATATCAACATCATTTGTTAAGGGAAGCGAGAATCTAAATTGGGGTGAAATAATCTCAAAACCTAACAGAGTAGCTAGTCAATTTTAAGAGAACAAAGACTTTCCACATGTCCTCTTATCTCTTGTACACTTTTGTAGCATCTAGGAATGGCTCGTCTTCTCTTTCATTGAGGATAAGAAGGATGCTCCTATATATGAGTATTGTCCTCAATTCACTCTCAAAGTCGGTAATCATCATTTCAGAGAGTCAACAATACCTTCACCATGTACATTGTGAGGCTTTTGGAAGGAGATACTACTCAAATATTTTCTAAGGAAGTAAAGACCTTGATCTCTGAAAATGGGAGTTTCTTCACTCAATTCGAGAAAAAAAAATTTGTATCTCAAAGCTAACTGGTTTTTATGGTTCCCCTCTAAAGCTTCCTATGTTTTGCAATGATAAAATGGCCCTGGTTGAAATTGTTAGGCAATTGGACAAACTCCATCGGACTTGCAAAGATAAAAATATTGTTGGCATTCACTTCCCTATCAACTTGGGAAATTATAAATACAAAACAACCCTCGATGCTCATAATATTGATAAAATCATTATTCCTCTTACTCTCCATCATTTCAAGTCTCGAACTTGCTTTGATATCAAGGATATATTGCTAAAAATATCATATTAGGTTTCATTCACTTTGTTGATACTAAATATTATTGGGCTGATTGTGTAGATGAATTTGAGGCTAGGAGAAGTTGTTTTGGTAGACTTTCTCTTCAAAAAATTAAAGATTTCAATCTCTATAAAGTACCTAAAAAACTCTAGGATGATGATGAAGACCTGCAATCTATTGACTATGAGAAGACCATCAAAACTCTCCTCTTGAAACCATTGATTGGTTTGTAAAAGAGCGGGATGATTTGAAAGAAGTGATCAACCCGATTTTAGTGAGGACCAAGCTCTGGTTTGATAAGAATATGTAGAACTTCAGGATGAATAGAGCTAGGTCTTCTTCACAAGAAACTTCCTCTCCTAGGAAAGAAGAACCTACACTTGATGTTGATATGCCTAAGTAATCCACCCCTTCCTCTTCGACCAAGGTATACATGAAGAAAGGAAAGTCTGTCAAGAAAGAGAAAATGATTGAGGAAAGGGAGGAGTTTTCTTTGGAGCAGTCACAGGTTCTTGTAGAGTCAGAGGATATCATTGTTTTGAGTGAAGATAACAGTGAAGAATTGAAGGAGGAAGAAACCCCTGTCAACACTACAGAGATGGAGAATAAGCTCCAAATGTTTGAATCTCTGGGTTTGGTGGACTCTTCTTCCAAGGATATTCCTGAGGATATGCCAACCTCTCCATTAGAAACATCTATGGTACAAACATTGAGTGTGATGAGTACACTTGCACTCGGACCCATTGTTCCTTCTTCCTCTTCCTCCTCCTTTGCTTGGGTTTAGCCTTTCATTGATATTAGGAAAAGGAAGTCCACCTCTCAAATTTTGGTTCCTAAGTTTGATGTTGTGTAGCCTTATTCAAGACTACTACTCCTCCTCCAACAAAGAAAGAAAAAATGACCTCAAGGTTAGTATCAAATTCAAAGGGTCAATAATTCATGGAGATTCCAAGGCCTAAAGTGGATAAAAGAGAGAGATATTTTAGTGTCTGATTTGGAACTCACGAGGATTCCATTTGGGGAGTCTAGTCCCGAAAGTGAGGTTCATAACCTCAAAGAAATAGTAACCAAGTTCATTGATCGAGTAGAGAAGGGAAAGCAAACTATGGAACAGTTGAAAGAACATAATCGGGTTCTCTCATATTTCATAAAATTGTTGTTGGTAAAATATAAGTTGTTCGATCCAACTCCATTAACCACTCTTCCTCATCCCATAGTTCTCAACAAGGATGAAATTCAGATCATCAAGGATATTCACAAACATGTCACTTATGGAAAAGCCATCGAATCACTAGTTGATGACATGATAGTAGCTAGATTGAACTTCATTGAAGAGGCCTTCAAGTCACATGAAAAGGTGTCCAAGTTGCGCTTAAAATTCATCACAACACTCAATGTCTTGGAAAAATACCTGAAGCTATGGTGTGAATGCATCCAAGATCTTTGTTTGATGAGAAGGACATATGAGTAGATTTTATTGGTAAACAAAGTATTTGATGAAGCCAAGAACAACCTATCAAGATCTAGGGTTTTCATTATTGATTGGAAGATCAAGGTTTGGGAGGAAGCAAGGGGAGAACTAAAAATATGTGGCGAGAAAGGAGAAACTTTCAAGACTTGTGTTTTGTTTTCCTTCCAAGATATTCATTGTCAAATCTAGAATGAAGACTCAAGTAATCAATTTTCCTTACAAGAGATCAAGGCCCACTCAACACCTTCATCAAAGAGGACATTTTCAAGGAAGAGTCAATTTCTAAGGATAAAATGAAATATGTTTGCTCTCTTCAATCAGCTATCACCGAGGCAAACAAAGAATTTTTGGAAAACACGAGTTTGGGAAGGATATGGAGAAGTGTCTTGTATGTGGACCCATGCCACTTCTAACACCACCATCCCAAAGTGCATGGAGATAGTGAAGCATTGAGGCATCGGATTCTTAAGACAGCTTGGTCCTCTAAACCTCCTTCGGATGTTTCGCTACCGAGTCTTAGGTCACTTATTTTATTTTGGGGTTTTAAAACCCATGATGTAATACTTGATTAAAGACATTCTATTAATGTATTTGTTAAGTAGTCATTAATATTTAGTTTAAAATAAGTTGGAACCAAATGTAAGCTGTCTTTGTAAGCTATTTAATTGGATCTTCATGCCATTATTGAGGGTGGGACTCCAATACTCTTGAAATGTAATAAATTTGAAAGTAATCAATACGAAGTTATTTCCTTGTCTCTTATTTCCATCTCTTATCCTTTCTTCCCTTATCTGAAATTTATGAATCATCAATATTTTCATATTAAGAAACTTTGTGTTCTGTGATATGATTTCTATAACTTTGTGTCTGTGGAATAATATCGATGTTTCTCATGTGAATGATTCCATTATGTATTTCCTTTGCTAAAATACACATAAGGTTATGTTCTCTATCTATACTACTCCGAAATTATTGTTGTGTTTTTCCCTTTTCGAGTTTTCTTGTTCTTCTATTTCTATGTATTGATAATATTTATTGGCATAAAACATTTCAAAGTATCAAGAGTCCTCATTAATATGAAAGTTGTATATTTGTATATAAGCTTTGTTGTTTGCTTTCAATAAGGGAACCTCTCCCATAAAGAGGAGGGACTTGTTGTCCCCCGACGCTGATTACTACAAAGTGCTTTTTTAAAACCAACAATTCTTCACTCATATTATTGGTTTATTTAACTGAGATAAGGTCTCATGGGGAGACAATTGAAGATAAGAAATATATTGAGAAGTGCTCCTTCATAATTTGAATCTATTGGTATAATTATTGAAGAAACAAAAAATTTAGCATAATTTACGATAGATGAATTACATGCCCCGTCATCTCACATGAGCATAGGCAAAGTACCACCTCTAGTTCATTGGAAGATGCTTTCAAAACTTAGCCTTCTTGAAATGGCATAAAAATCGAGGCATATCTCAATTTCGAGGAGAAGAAGAAGCTCAAGATGAGGCGGGTTAAGTTTTGTTAGTCCATATTCTAATGGCAACAACCATAACAATAATAGAAACTAGTTACATCAATATAAGTATGAAATAAGCAAGTATAATGTCATTATTGTATGAAGTGTGGTATTTATGCAAATGAATAACAAAAATAGTATGATTTGAGTCATATTCAAAAAGCAAATTTTACCAGCTTAGAACTAGCGGCAAGGTTTAACATTTTTTTATATTGTAATGTTGCACATGGGAGTTTAAAAGATGTCTTGTTTCAAATATGGGTGTATCAATCGTATGAGTGGAAATATAGTTTTTATTTAAATTTAAACAAGTCAATGAGGTTTGGTGTTATTTTAGGTAATAATAATCTTGTTTCTATGATGGGAAAATGGAGTGTTAGTATTTTAACTAAACGTGGAGAGAAAAAAATTAATGTAATATGTGTATTTTTTGGTAGGTTTTAAGTCACAATTTGATGAGCATTGGGAAATCAAATCTACTCGCCTGAAGGATATCCCACCTTGAAGTTCATCAAAGTGGGAGAAGATATGATTAAGAAGAACTTTTTTGGATTGTTAATAATGGGCAATGTGCCAAATTCTAGACTGATTCTTGGGATGGGCAGGCCCCTATCATCCATCAATTCCCCCAGCTCAAACCTATTATGGAACAAATGTAGGATCTGGGATGGGTCAAGGTTTCCCATTATGGTAAACCAACTAGTCACCATGGGAGATTGGGAATTCCTAGATTCCTCTTGAGGAGTATCCAATTGCTATAGATCACCAAGTGCAACTATTATATTATCATATCTTGAAAACACATCCTATTTCTTCATCCCCCGATCCTAATAAGTTGGGATGGGGAAGGGACGCTACTGGTACTTATTATGTTACTACTGGTCATGCCTGTTTGGTTAATGATAATCCTCATCCTCTTCGGTGTCTTTTCAAACAAGATTGGCATCCGAGTTTGTGGATAAAAGTCAATTTTTTCTATGGATTCTCATACACAAAAGATTTTTAACAAGATACCATCTTCTAAAGAGAGGTTTGTATGGCTTGTTTAGATGTGTATTATGTGTTCATGTTGAATATTCTTATACTTATCTTTTTTCTCATGTCCTTGGGTTATCCCGTTGTGGCAACTTCTTGCTTCTTTATTTAAGATGCATTGGATAAATTTTGATTCTCTTGAGCAGATTTTTAGAGCTTGGCAAGAATCCCTCCCTAGAGGCCAAAATCTTCTTCCTGTACTATGGAGTGGTATTTCTCTTCTCCTTTGGAATATTTGGAAGGAAAGAAACAATAGAATCTTCATGCAAATTAGTAAAGACAACTCTTTTGTGTGGGAGAAGACCAAAATTAACATATCGGAAAGCCTGAAACATAAGATATCTTTGCCTCAAGATCTTTCCCCTGAATGGGAAAACATTTATAAGAAGCTAAATATTTATCCTAAAGATGTTTGTTGCTCTAGGATGCACAAAAAGAACAAAGTCCCGAAGGATGACCAGTGAAAGAAACCTTCTCTAGGATATGGTAAGTTGAATACGAGATGGGGCTTCCAAAGGAAATCCAGGGAAAGTTGTTATGGGAGGCATTGGTAGGGATGTTGAAGGTGGGGTGCAATTCCTTTTTGCTAAGAATCTTGGCTCTACTACCAATAATCTTGTTGAGGTGAAAGCTATTTACAAAGGCATGCAAGAGGCCTTGAAAATTGGATGGCATAAAATCCAAGTTGAATCAGATTCCCAAATTATTATCCACTTGCTTTCTGATAATAGATTGGATTCCCTCCTAATTGGCGCATTGCCAAAGAGGTATGGAAGATAAAACAACTAAAAGGTAAATTCCATGAGGTCCAATTCAGTCACATTCCTCGTGAAAGGAACAAAGTTGTTAATGGACTAGCTAACTGGGCTCTAAACAACAAGGACATGTTTTGTTATTGATTTCCCCATCCTTGGTAGTCCATTAAGATTCGAGGAGGATATCGAATTATTCTTAATCTTGATTCTCTATCATGATTGTTTTCTACTTTTTTTGTTGTATAATGCATAAGCTTGGGCTAATAACTTTCAGGCTTGGCATAGCCAAATATGTAATTTTGAGATTTACATAATATAAGGTTACTCATATTGGTTAAAAAAATAGAAATTGGGAGCTTGGATTCAAGGCCATACACAAGCTTGAATGGAGAGTTGGAAATGGACTTTTTGTGTGATCTTATCGGCCCATAGGGTTTCTTTGAATTTTTATGCCATGCTCTTTGGTTCTCATCAATAGTCCTCCTAATAATCCTCAAAAGATTCTTATTAGTAGATTCAACAAGGCCATTTCCATGTGGATAGTAATTAGAAGTGTTTTGAGAAAAACACCATTCTTTACAACCCATGAAAAATATTTCCTCCTACAAAATCTTTAGCATTATCTGAAATAATGGTTGAGGGAACACCAAATCTTGTTAACAAACCTTCATAGAAATCTAAAACACTTGACTCATTTGCTTCCTTCAAGGCCACTACTTCAGTCCACCTTGTAAAGTAATTCATTTCAAAGTAAGGATCCATCTATGACCCAAGCTTGAAGGTGGGTTAATGAGGCCTATGAAGTCCAACCCCATTGGATAAAGGGTTGATCAACTAAAATTGGTTGAAGAGGTAAGGAAGCATGCTTCTCCTTCCCCTGTGAAAAATACGCATCTTTGACATTTCCTTAGGTACCATACATGGCAATATTTGAAGAGATTTGGCTAATAATATCCACCTCTCATGATATTAAGGGTTGTTGTTCTTGCAAAAAAAAATCTCCTCTAACTTGTCCATCATGAAATTCTTCAAGTATCCTTTCAACTTGGCTTGGTTCAATGCATCTCAAGAGTACACAATTAATACATTTTATGAACAAGACACCATCAACCAACAAAAAGGAACTAATTGTAATTTGAAATACTGTTGACATTTTTACACTCGTGCAAAAATGGGAAACTCAAAACTTCGTTATGATGGATGGCATTGGTGAAGTGAACCTAAGCTAGGGAGATTCTTTCAGTTTAATATTTGTTCCGTTGGATTAATTAATGACTACATGTAATTTATAGCTATGTGTGTTGTTACAAAACATAACAAATCACATAGTCTGCAATTTCATGTTTGTCTCCAGAAAAAGAACACAAAGGCCCCAAAGGATAGATGTGTTATCTTGATGAAGATAGAAAATACATAATAGATGAAGTGTTAAGTTTTGGAACAACAACCAAGGTTGCATATTGCAGCAATCAAATTTCATTACTAAGGTTACATGTATTTTAAATTTCTTTCCTTCATGATTAAATACATTCAATTATGTTATTGAGTTGTTTAATTCATTATACAATCCATATACAAAGCTGAAATTCGAAGGAAGTACACAACTCAGTTTTAGAATTCAATGTTTTATTCATAAGGAATTTCAAATGTTTCCCACACAAGCCGTGGGATGTAACTCAAGTAAACATCATAACTACTGAAATAGAAGGTGCATGTGCATGAAAATAAAATCAAAAGAATATGAAGGAATCCATCATTGCCTTATTTATTTTGTCTTCTTTGCTCCATCTTCGCTCCAACTTTTCTCCATCTTCATCCTTGCTATTCAACACTACAATGTACTGAAATAAAAATAGAGAGGATACCATCAGTCCACAAGATCTGTATTAAATCATGTTCTTGTATTGTCTATCTTCGTGTAAATGAATCTCCTGATATCAGGAGGTATGATTATAGAAAAGATAAATGCATAATAGATAAAGAATACTATTCTACATCAGTACATATGATTCTCACAATCATTCCAGAGAGCAAAGATAAAAAAAGAAAAACTATGGAATATAAGAGAGGCCAAAAGCCTAATGTTTTCTAACTATTTTCTAAGATGTGTAGGTACATGTTGCAACAAAGGAAGAAATTAATCATGTCAAGCAAGGACAGAAAAGAAACTTCAGTACATAAAAGAAATGAACAAGAGATATGGAAGGTTTTGGATATAATGCATGTTGAAAGGGAACATCTTTTCAGGACAACAAACTTATACGAAAGGAAGCTATGTCATTCATCAAATGTAGAATTAATTGAAGGTCTAAAAGTTGAAACAGTCATGTTCAGGAGAGATTACATCACCGGTGCCATACCTTATCAAACAACTGAAACAAAATGGAAAAGGAAATATGAGAAAATTTTGACAGGGCTTCGCCATGTAAAATGTACATTTTACATCTTTCCATCATGTTATTTCACAACTAATACATGCTTGAAAGTTGTGACAAAAGATAAACTACTTTACTAATCAAATAATATGCAAGAAAAGGTCATTCAAGAGTTGCAATCATCTAAGTGCTGCAAAAGTATTTTAGCCATCATGATCTACTAGCACAATTTGAGCATCCTAAGAACTATCAGCTTGTAGCATCAACATGATCAGATGCCATTACAGGTGAACAAAGGAGGGTACAATGTATTGCTAGCTCATGATGCCTTTAAGGTAAACACAGGAACAATGAATAAAGAAAATGACATCTTCAGGTCATCAAATGACAATGATTCATCAAGAAAAGATCAAGTATAGTCAAAACTACAAAGTTTCAAGGTGCCAGGAAAATAAGACATCAGGTAAAAACCTTCAAGGCTACAGACTAAATTGAAGGTTCATTCATGACAGTTCACATTAATCAAGATATAAAAGGTATAGGTCAAGAATGCTCTAGAAGTACAAATATCAAAATGAATTTTTCAAGAAAATATATTTAAATATAGAGTATGAAGTCACTATCATGCACATTACAATTATCAAGAACTTGAATATAGATGTGGCAGCCATGCAAGAAAAAGAGATCAGTTTTCATCACATTACAGTTAGGTATAAAGTACAAATTGTAGAATATATGTAACAAAGACACAATATGACTAATGAAAGAACTTTCTTATCAATGCAACAAGCATCAATCAAGAAGAATGAGGCTATAATCTTTATGTGATTTTTATTACTTTTCAAGCAATATAAAGTATGAATAAAATATCAGATACATCAAACCCATTTTCAGACAGTAATCATTTAGGTTCTTTCCATAGTGAAAAAATATATGAAATAAGCAATATAAAACTTTTGAAGAAAATAAATGGTTCATTACAAAAGAACCTAAGGAGTTATCTTCAAGGATAAAAGCAAGAAAAATGGAATACTCCCTACAGTTTCAGTAAGTATAACTCTTCATCAAGTATTAATATGTTTAGTATACAGTATGAATTCTCAAGAAAACAGAGGTATGTAGTTATGAAGTTGTGCAAATATATACAAATCAAAATACATAGCCACAAATAAAGGCTCAACAATGACTACCAAAATAAATGGTGAGAATAGAAGAAGTGTCAACAACTGCAGATCTCACAAATGAAGAAATAAACAATGCAAACCTAGTATCTCCACAAGATCCAAGAGTATGAATATCAAGGTTCTCAAATACCCAAAAGAGTTTCAGAAATGACAAACAACTCAAACCCAAATCTAGGTTATGGAAGAGAAGTGGAATTTAAGCATGATTTGAGAAAATGTATACAGCTTAGTAAACATATATAAAGGAGCAAAAAAATACATATATGGTTACGAGATATGGTGTACCGAGAAGAGCTCTTTTAAATCAAGAGTAAAGATTTATCACTTCAAAGTGCATTATCATAGGTCTATTTTGAACATAAAGGTTCGAATATATCAAATAAAAGGCATGACTCATAGAAATAAAATTCTATATAGAGATCCAATACAACAAACAAATACTACCTAGTTTTGAGAAGACGGAAAATATGTTAAAAAAATCTCGTAATGGATGGTTATTACAAAGATCAAATGGAATAAAAATGGTAGTTTCAAAATAAGGTGAACCCAATTTTTTTAATAGATTGGATATCAACAAGGAAATCAAAGAAAAGCAAGAACTCACCGTTTAGGCTTGAAGTTGTTGAAACCTTCAAAATATATTCATTTATAGAGAAAATAATAAGATCCCAAATCAATTTTCAAACTCAAGGTTACCGAAAACAAAAAACGCAAAATGAAATGATGTATCAACACTAAGATTCAAAATGATAAGAGTGAATGTTTAGTAAGTTCAAAATAGATTTAAAACGTAAGAATCACCTTTCTAGGAGCAAAGGTGTCCATTGTAAGTTTCAACAAGTTTCAATCTAAAGCTCAAACAAAATCTTGAGAGATAAAATAATGGCATCCACAACTTCATAGTGAGATCAAAATCACGAAAGCCAAAAAATGATTTAAAAATTGATTTTTTTCTATAGAAAACATATAGCTCCAAAAACCCCCATTAACACCATCTTTAGATTGCAAAAGAACAAGAAGTTGCGAGAGACTAAGCAAGAGAGTTTGAAATGCTCAATAACGTCGGTGACCACTAAAGAATCTTGTGCGTAACTCAAAAAGGATGGAAATGGAAATAAGTATTTGAGCTCAAAAGCCTCATAGGTTTCAAAATCTGAGAAATCGAGCTCGAGATAACACATCCATGTCACTGAGATAATTTTTCCAGGGCTTTGCCCTATTTTTTCAAACATTGCAAAATAAAAATGATTAGGTTTGAATTGTTTTATCTTGCCAACCATCCAATAAACATAACTCGACCTTGGTAAAGAATCAACTACGAGAGATCAAGAAATACAAGATCAAATGGTATGCATCGCAAACCAAAAACCAACCACCAGGATTAGCATGGAAATTTCAGATGATGCAAGTACCACAATCAATGATCAAGAATCAATCACCAAATTAAATGCAACCACAGTTGGCCTAGGTCATCAGAAGGTTAGAAATCAATGATCCAGATTAAAAAGATACAGAGATCGATGGTAGGGATGAAGTCCCAACTTCTATGCAAACCACCATGGTTACAATGTCACCAACCATATTAATTGCAAGGTCGAAACCCTAACCAGGGGTATAGGAAAATCAAATACCAAGAATCAAGCATAAAAATCAACGATCCTCGCCAAAAGGAGGTAATCCAACCGTAAACCCTAGCTAACTCAAGGTTAGCATCATTATCACCAAAAAATTCAGAAGGGTGAGTCATCATCACGAGGGTTTGACACCATGTTTTTTAAATTATTCGCATTGACTTTGCAAAAAGGGGTTCCAAACTATAGTCCCAAATATGATGATTAAAATCCAACCACAATGATTGGCAAAAAGGGCAAAGCATTACCTTATATCCATATGAGAAAAAGGGGCCAATGTAATAATATATGCCATGGTCGTAGTGTAATCAAATGCTTTACCAATGATTAAATTCAAGACAAAACCATAGTCCATGTGCCAACAAGCAAAAGTTAAACCTCATATTATTTGCTATGAGCCTTTCATCAAAAGCAATCAAGCTATGCCATTAAAGAACTATGTTTTCCGACCAAGTGAAAGAATGAAAACTTTATATCATCCAATGATTATTCAAAAGGAGGTCAAATCTAGAATGAAGAAAAAGTGTTCACATCACAGGTGGTCCCCACAGTGGGAGGTTTAGAAAGAAAACAATAGCATTATGTGCACAAGTGCAATTCTTCATGTGACCACAAGAAGACAAGCAGAGGTCAACATCAGAGTACAAGGAGCCCTTTTAGAGTCATATTACCTTATTTTCCACAAAAATAAGAGTATTATTTTATTGCACATGTGCTCACAGTGGTCCCCACAATGGGTGATATGGAATTGAATAAACTTTTGCTAAGTGTAAAAGACAAGGCATTATTTTTACTTGTAGGGAGATTAATTTTTGCATGTACATCCAAGTGGGGAAAGATTAAAAAGTGCTAATATTATCACTTCAAGTGGATCAAGTTACAGATGTCACATCATCAGCTAGAAGACAGATATTGCATGCATTGGAAGACTTGCTCATGAAGCAAAGCTTATTGTTAGCCAATTTATTTCATCCAACTTTATTAAAAATAGAATAGTCAACTACAGTTTGACTGAGTTGTATTTTGTAACCAAGGCTATTAATGCCTCATTGTATTAGCATGTTTATTTTTATTCCTTTATTTATTCATGATAAAGGATAAAAATAGGATGCATGGGCAAGTATAATTTTTAGTATATTTTTAGGAAGGGTGGGATGAATAATTTTGCTATATATTGTGTGCATTGGCAAAGCACAAGGAGGACTTTTTGGACATAGGAGTGCTAAAGCAGATTTTTCCAGTTTTCCTTTTGAATGAGAGTTTATTTCTACCTTTCCAATTATTTGCAGTGTCGTGTATACTTTATTATTTCTTGTGAATGTCAAAATTCCTGATTGATCATCTTACCTTGCTACAAATTTAGTTATTTCTGCATAATATTAGTGTGCATGTTTATCTTAATAGTATTGTTGTGAATCATTCCCTCAATACATCAAGTGTTTTGCCTTAATATTCTACTGAAAACTATTGGTTTGTGCATCCAGAATCCATTCTCAAATATTTTTGCATGTACTCAGTCAAAGCCCTCAATAAGTTTGGTGTATCACCCCAGTTTTCAATTCATTTACAGTCATCTTTTTACCCTCAAAACCCCAAAAATTAGTTTAGGATACATCAAAAGGAACCGACCTTGATACTAGAGACTCACCTCAACAATAGGTATACCCATAGACCTAAGGTGTTTCCATTGTATCTATGAAAGAGAGAGATCTAGAGAAATCTTAGAACACCTACAATCATCTCTCTACAGGGTGCACTTTTGAGAGATAATAGTTTATGGCATGCACGGTTGGACAACAATAAGATCTGCGAGAAAATTACAACAATTTACAAAAAGAAAATTTACTTTTGGAGCAACAAGCTCAGATTAATTATTCTAAAGATTAAAATATTTATTTGGCGACTCTGTAAGGTTGATTTCAGACTAGTTTTGCAACATGTTCCATGCCTAAAGTGACTACAAGATCATCGGTAAGAGGAATTCCTTCTGTTTATTTCTTTACCTTTGAATTATGTAAGAAGAAGAAGAGTTGGTAACACCCTACCTTATAATAGGCCTGGTTTTAACAACCCTCCTCCTAATCTTCCTTCACCACGTATTAATTTCTTTATTCAGATCTAATTTTTCCAATGGCTATTCAACCACCTAGGAATTTTTGACCTTTAATAATGGAAGCCCATTAGTAATTCCAATTTATCATGATATTCCTAATGGTAACATGAAATTTTTTCCTTCATTCATTGGTGAAAATCAAGTTACACCTATAGAGCACATCAAAGATGTTGCATACCTATATATCCATAAAATAACACATGAAGATGTAGCTTTGAGACTTTTAGCTGCATCCTTTAAAGGGCAAGCCTTGCAATGGTATAGAAACTTAAAGATAGGAAACATAAGAACATTTCCATTCTTGAAGCCAACTTGAAGAAGGTTGACTTTGATCTTCATTTGGTTCATTTTGCAAAAACATGACCTATTTGTTCTCTTACTGCAAGTCTTGAGTCAAATGTTCACATAAACCCTTTCTTCTTAATTAATTTTGTTACTTTGATTCTAATGTCATACAACATGACTCTTGTTATTCATCCCGCCTATTTTCACTCATATCCTTGTTAAAAAAAAATCCTTAATGCTAAGGTGAGTAACCATTAAGTATATTTTGTTGTTAGAGATTAGATGCCTAAACGTTTTAATAGATCTAACAATAAAAATGATTTTTTTCAATGAATGAATACCTTGTCTCATATTCCAACAAGTTCTAACTGAAAAATGCTATTGGCTACTCCAAACCATCTTGGTTGTGTTGATTCAACATTCCTGATATTGTATCAATGTTAGCATAAGCATATAGCATAAAATCCTTTGCAAAATCAGGATTGATAAGTGTAGGAGCTGAAGTTATGGCTTGCTTAATAGCTTCAAAGTTGTTTACTCCTTTAGTCCATGTAAAAGCATGATTTTTCTTCAGCATATTGGTTAGTGGCCTTGATAATGAGGCAAAATCAGAAATATACCTCCTTATGAAGTTAATCTTCCCAAGAAAATCTTTGCAATGCCTTCTTATGTTTTGGAAAGGATAGTGCAAGAATGGAACTCACCCTTTTAGATCAATACTCATGCCATGCTTGGAGATAACATGACCAAACAACTTGCCTTCATGTATAGAAAAAACACACTTCTTGGGATTGAGTGACACCCCATACTCTCTACATCTTTCAAATACCTCTTTGAGATGAGACAAATGATCACTTGCTACCTTGGAAAAAATTGTTATGTCATCCAAATAAACAAGAAAAAATTTATTAATAATACCTTGAAATGCCATATCCATGGCTCTTTAGAATGTTGCTCTTGCATTGGACAACCCAAATGACATCTTCCTATATGCATAAATTCCCAATTTGTTGTGAATGTTGTTTTATATTGGTATTCCTCCTTGATGAGTATTTGGTTGTGTCCACTATAACTTCCAATCAAAGAATACATCTCCAAACCAGCAACCAACTAAAGTATTTGTTCTATGGATGGAAAAGGATAATGATCCTTAAGTGAGGATTTATTTAAATCACGAAAATCCACACACAATCTGATTTCACCATTCTTTTTCCTTATCGGCACAAGGTTGGCCACCCAAGTATAATGTTTGATGGGAAAGATAATAGATGATTCAATTAGTTTTGGAGTTCCTTCCTCATCAATGGTTCTAACTTTGGGTTGATTGGTCTTTGTCTTTGCCTCATTGGTTTTGCATCTGCTTCCAATTCAATGGTATGTTGGGCCAATGAGGGATCAAACCCTTTCAAATCACTATATTGTCATGCAAATACATCAACATAATTTCTACATAACTCAATAAATGAATCCTTTTCTGATTTGGAACATACCTTACCAAGATTAAGGTATTTTCCATCAAGAATATTAACACTTTCATGATGATCTTCACTAGTAGTCAAAATAACTCTATCTTGCTTCATTTCATCATTCTCTCCAAAAATGATTTCAAGGGTTACAAGGACTTTAGGAATCTTAATTTTTCAGTTGAAAAATTTGATCCTTGTACCTTTGTTGAATCTTTTCTTGATTCTATGAAGAAAATTCAGCTTCTTCTTGCAAGAATATCACTATGTGAGCATCATCATCAAAAACTTGCCAATGTGAGTTGTTATCCAAGATGGATGGCCTCACCACAACTCTAATATGAGGTTACAAACTATCATTTATGATATCGCGAGTATATCAAACTGTGAACCAATGGCTGCAAGTTTATCAGCATGCTTATTTCTGCCTCTAGGAATGGTTTGAATGTTGAATGCAAGGAAATCATCAATCATATCCCAAACTCTATGTCTATAGGTCCTCATCAATGGATTTTTACAAGCATTAGAGCCTCTTACCTGGTGTATAACCAGCTCACTATCACCATATACCTGCAATGTTTTAATTCCTTTCTTTTTTTGCCCACTTTAGGCCATGAATGAGTGCCTCATACTCTGAAACATTTTTAGAACACTCAAACTAAAACTTAACAGCTGAAAAATACCTTTTATTGGTGGGAGAAAGAAGCATAAGACCAGATCCTGAACCATGCTAATTTTTGGAGCCATCAAAGAATAATTTCTAAAGGCCATCTTTAAGTTGATTATTTTTCTCCATATTTGGAATCTTGGCATTCTCCTCATGAATGCAATAGATACCAAGGCCTTGCTCCTAAATTTATCTATATGGATCATGCTCATAAACTTAATTATTCCTTTCATCTTTAAACAAATCAGGAACACCCTCTAATGCATGAAGGGTTTTACATTCAATCTCTTCTAGTTGCTCATCAGTGATAACATAATTGGCATTTTCCATGCTAGGCACATGAGGCTCTATATGGAAATGAGACAAAGGATCAGATTTTATTGTTACCTTTGTTCCATACTTGGTTCTTATGACAAGATAGGACCAATCATTAGAAAGATGTCCTCCTATATTAGAGGTGAAGTCCCTTGAAAGGCACATGGAAAAATAAGGAGGAAAATCTACCACCATTATATCCCGCAAAATTATTACACCTAGGAAAGCATGCAATGTAATGAAATTACTTGTATATCTCAGATCATGAGCAGCAATATAACACCAAATAACACAATATTCCAAAATAATGATCTCAATATGCAATTAGAATAGCTTAGCCACTTCAAGGGGGCAACCTCCAAACCATACAATAATACTCAAATGCTCAAATGATGATGAATTACTACCTACACTCCCCTATATATAATATTCAAATGTTATGCCATCACCAAGGTAGACCTACTAAGCATGAGAAAGTATAAATGATATAATAAAATGATATGGTAAGCCACAAGTCAGCTACTCATATCCTAATACAAGCAATAGGTTAAGGGCGTAGCATGCCCTTCCCCTTCAAAGAAACATTGTCCCCAATGTTGAGAAGCTCTAGGTGCTGCTGCAAGAATGTCATATCTTCCCATGTTACATCTTCATTGTCCATATTCTTCCACTTGATCAGGTACTCAGTAATAACCCGTGTCCTCAATCTTTTAGTGCGTGTTTGAAGGATGCATTCAGGTTCCAAGATGACCCTCCCCTCCTCATCGAGCTCAAGTAACACTTGTTTGGGCTGATACTCTCTGTCTAATTACTTTCTTTAGGCAAGAAACATGAAAGACTGGATGTATTCTGGAAGTTCTAATTTGTATGCTACAGTACCAATCTTCTACAATACTTGATAGGGGCCATAATACTTTGGTGAAAGTTTGTTATCCTTTTGTTGTTGTTTCAAAGACATTTGCTTATATGGTTGTAACCACACAAAAACCCAATCACCGACTTCAAAATTCCTTTCCGTGTGATGTTGATCAGCCTGTTGCTTCATGCGGTTTTGTGCCATGACCAAGTTCTCCTTGAGACTAGAGAGGACCTCTTGTTGATACTGAATGTGTTCTTCTACTACTCTAACCCGCGGTTTTCCTCTCAATGATGATGTGATGGATGGTGGATGGTACCCATAGAGTGCCAAAAAGGAGACATTTTGAATGAAGTGTGGAAGGAAGTGTTATACCACCATTCTTAAGTGGCAACCGTGGACCCATCTTGCTTGTTTATCCGACGTAAAGCAACGAAGATATCCCTCTAAACACTTATTTACAACTTCTGTTTTCCCATTAGGCTGGGGATGATAAGAAGAGCTACGAGCTAACTCGAGTACCCAAACATGAGAATAAATCGTCAAAAATTACTAGTAAATATAGGGTCTCGATCACTTACTATAATCTTGGTGTCCCATGAAGCTTCCGAAATGTGTCCATGAAGGCTATTGCTACTGCGTGCTTGCAGCTATTAGGGGTGTGCCAGGCACAAAAATGAGCATATTTGGTAAGTCTATCCACCACAACCATGATGAAATTTTTCCTTCAGATTTAGGCAATCCTATGATAAAGTCCATGGAAACCTCTTCCCACGGTTGGCTAGGAATAGATAGAGGTTGTAGAAGACCTAGGCATCGAATCAAGTTTCACCCTTATTTTGCTAACAAACCATGCATTCTCGCCAAAAAAATTGGACATCCCCTTTGAGCCCTTCCCGAGAAATCTTGTTTGACTTGATGATAAGTTTTCAAGAATCCAGAGTGCCCCCTCTACGGAGAAGAGTGAAGCTCGATAGAATCCTATTTTTAAGATTGGAGTTCTTACATATGTATAATCTATCTTCATACCATAAAGCATCCCCTTTCAATAAAAATTTTCGGACATGCTTGGATCATTTCGGAGATGATGAATGAGGTTTTGTGTGGTTGGGTCATTTCTCCATTTGGACCTTGCCTCATCTATCCAATCTTCCTGTAATATGGATATGGAACATAACAAGGCTGCAGTTGAATCATCTTTTAGCGATAGAGCATCCGCAACTACATTCTCCTTCCCTTTCTTATAGATAATCTCAAAATCATATCCCAACATCTTGGAGACCCATTTTTGTTGTTCTTCAGATGATAAACATTGCTCCAAGAAGTATTTTAGACTATCATGATCTGTCTTCACTTTAAAGTGTCTTCCTATGAGATATGGTCTCCATTGCTTTACTGCATGAAGTATGGCTAGCATTTCCTTCTCATAAGTTGGATTGGAAATATTCTTACCTTTGAATTGATGGCTCAAAAAGGAAATAGGATGGCCTTCTTACATGAGAACTACCCCCATACCCACCCCTGATGCATCACATTCAACAATGAATGTTTTGGAAAAATCTGGAGTAGCCAAGACTGGAGTGGTGCACATGGCCTCCTTTAGTTTCTCGAATGCTTTGGTTGCATCCTCACTCCAATGGAAGGAATCCTTCTTTAATAAAGTTGTGAGAGGTGAAGCTATGCTTCCATAATGCCTTACAAATCTTCGGTAATAACCTGTAAGCCCCAAAAATCCTTGTAGATTCTTTAGGGTTTTTGGAACCTTCCACTCCATCATGGCTTTGATCTTATTAGGATCCACTTTAACCCCTTCATGAGAGATAATGTGACCCAAATATTCAACCTCCTTGAGTCCAAAAGAACACTTAGAGGGCTTTGCATATAGTTGATGTTGCTCAAGGGTTTCCAAAACATTATTTACATGATGCAAATGTTCCTCCCATGTTTTGCTATAAATTAATATATCATCGAAAAACACTAAGAAAACTTTATGCAGAATGACTTAAAAATAGAATTCATCAGACTTTGAAATGTAGAAGGTGCATTTGTGAGTCCAAAAGGCATTACTAGGAATTCATAATGGCCTTCATGTGTTCGAAAGGCGGTTTTATGAACATCCTCATCCTTGATTCTAATTTGGTGGTATCCCGAACGAAGATCAAGCTTTGTAAAATAAACAGCACCATGTAACTCATCAAGCAAATCATCAATAACAGGAATAGGAAACTTATCTTTGATTGTGTACTTATTAAGTTCCCTATAATCAAGACACATGCGCCACATGTCATCTTTCTTCCGTACCATCACTACTGGAGAAGAATAAGCACTCTGACTATGGCGGATGATTCCTGCTTCCAACATCTCTTGTACAATCTTCTCAATTTCACTCTTTTGCACATATGGGTACCTATAAGGTCTGATGTTAGGCGGTTGACTTCCTGGTAATAACTGAATAGCATGATCATGATCTCTCTTTGGAGGTAAGCCCTTTGGTATATTTTCAAATACAACAGAGTGTGCATCCAACATTTATTGCATATCTGATGGTATAATTTCCTTAGAATGATGAGCCTCCAATGAAAAGAGTTGTGCCACAAATCCCTCTGCACCCTTTTTTAGCATTTTGTGCATCTGATGAGAACTTACTATTTGTGGAGACTTTTCTCTTAAGCCTCTTAGCTCAAAAGTCCTTCCTTCAGAGTGAAATCGCATGAACAAGTCTTGGAAGTTCATCTCAATGGTTCCCAAAGTGGTAAGCCATTGAACCCCTAACATAATGTCTGCTCCTCCCATAGAAATGGCATACATGGGACTATTTAGTATGTAATCTCCATGGAAAGCTTAATGCTTTATGACATTTTCGAACAAATAACAATGATACCTCCATCAAAGCAATCATTACTTGACATTTAGGAGCTGGATAAATGAAACAGTTTAGGCGCACTGCTAACTTATGATTGATAAAGTTGTGAGTACTTCCTGAATCAATCAACACTGTGACCCTCTATTTTTTTAGGAATCCAACCACCTTTAGGGTTTGGGGGTGCTAATACCTGAAATTGCATGGCATGAGATCGTTGGTTGAGGATCTCCTAACTCCTCCTTTGGCTCAACCAAGACCTCTGACTCTGCATCTTCATTATTCTCTTCATCTTCACTAGGCCC
>CM031239.1:1039493661-1039538661 GCA_018340775.1 Taxus wallichiana var. yunnanensis
CAGTATTACTTCGGTTCCGGATTCACGTATTGCTTTAGACTTTCTGATAACTTCAAAATATTACAAGGCCTAATAATTATACTTAACAAGATCCTATTCCTAATACATATATTAATGAAATAGAAATTACAGAGGAAAATTTTAGTGTCAGCAGTTCTTTCATCTCCTCCTCCTTAGTCGATTTCTAACTTTCTGAACTATTTTGAACCCGAGGACTTCGGATCTTCACCATTTCTTCCCTTTGTTTCTCCTGGTTCCTCCGCAGCACTACCCCTTCTTTTTGACTCTGCTTATTCTATTTTTGAGTCCCTACGTGACCTATTTACATATTTGAATGAGTTTTCTCGCTTTTTTCTATGTGGGGTCGTAGCTGATCCGATATTTGGCCCGGGGCGAAATATGGATAACAACACCTAGAGACGTCTCAACTAATCCCACACCTCATTGTAGGGACCTATCAATATCTTGTATGTGTTTTTTTCCTTCTCCAATCGGTGTTATCGTTGCCCTATTGTTTCTGCAAACGTGTGAAATAGTGTAGTTTGATCCAGTGTGAGGCAGCCACAAATGCTATATTTGTAAACAATGGGTCGTGGCACCAAACCTACTATGCCGAGCATGTCCGGGTGGCTAGGTGAAAGCTAGATGAGGCATCCTTTTGATGCATGAAAACTTCGTTGCTTCTAGGATACTTTGTTGCGTAGTCCCTTAAGAGCCACGAGACCAAAAATCGTTCAACTTCGATGGGAGACTACTTAGACTCAAGTGGTACCTAGAGACATCTTGTCTAACCCTACTCCCCTCGGTGTAATGACCCTCTACAATAGCATATCTTAGTTTTTTCCTTCTCCAATCAGTACTCTCATTGCCCTATTGTTTGCAAACACGCGAAATAGTGCAATTTGAGTCAGTGTAAGGTTGTCAAATGCTATATTTTGCAAATGGTGGGTCATGGTACCAAACCAACTATGCACACACATAGGGATGGTCTTGTAAACACTTGGGGAGGTGTTATTTCAGTTCTCTAAGCTCCAGGTGCTTCTAGGCTACCTCCTCCGAGCCAAGAACCCCCTCCACAGGTACAAAAATCATTGTTAATTACTTCTCTTTTCTTGTAAAACAATGAAAGCTTCTCTTAGCTTCAAGAATTTACAATTCTCTACTAACATAAAGTGCAACCATGTGAAGGTGAAATCTTTTAAGCACCACTAACATGAACATAAAAGTGTTAGTCAAAGAAATATTAAGCTTCAAATCAAAACCATACTAGATATATACAAAATACACAAATTTAATAAAATATATGAACTTAAATCTATCTAACTAACAAATTTATATATACCAAATAAATTATATATACCACATATGAGCATTATAAATTCATTCCAATGAACCATCAGGATCGGATCTACTCTGAATAATAGACAAGATTGCTTCATGATTTGACTCTCGAACCTTTCAAAGAATCTTGTTATTAGGCCTTCCTCGATATCTATATAGCTGAATATTTGTCGCTAGAACTAGATGCGAATATAAGAGTATTTTCTTGTGTGTCTCAAAGTTTTCAAACACCCAAATAGAATATTTTTTTAATGGATACCATCGAAGCCAAGTTCTAAAAGTAACTACCATTGGCCTTGTAGAGGGAACTCAATATCTTCGCCATCTATAACAGGAGAAGTCAACTTATTTCTTTCCTCGATGCAACTACATAAGAAATAGTTTGTTCCTTCTTCATTGTCTTCTATCGTAATAACTGCAAACCACATTTCCTACAAAAATAAAGGTTTCAACTCAAATTTAAATTACATATTAAAATTTCAATGGACATAACTCAATACAAAAGTTTTAAATAACCATAAATATCTTACCGCACCAAAATCAAAATTTTTTAAAGTCCTTGATGTTGTAACTTCATCTGCAGAAACAAGTCATAATACTTGTGGATGCTTTTGATAACTAGGAAGCAAGAGTTAGAGGCCTACAAATCCATCCATCCACCCATTCTCGTGAATCACACTCAGTGAGTGAAAAATTCGATACAAGATGTACAAAATATGTCAAATTTCTTATCCATGTAGCCCACAAAGTAGCTAAAAGGAACGATAACCAGATCGTGCCAAGCCAAGAACATAGATGCTAATAAAACATCACAATCAATAAGATGAAAGTAATTTTCCAAAATAACTTTACATAAACCTTTGCAAACAAATGAGCAACAATATCATATATTATTATGGAACTCAATGAAATACAATGAGAATGGGCCTTGCTTATATAGGTAAGTAATAACAATCTAATAACTAGTAAAGGTCGTGGAATCAAGCCATAAATCATGGAATGAACTAGTCATAAAAAACTAGTCAAGTCCATAGATTTATGAGAGAACTAGACATCAAGGATTTAGTCAATACCATAGATCTAGAAATAACTAGGAGATCAGAAAGAACTATACCTAACAACTAGATAATATCTCCTAATATCTAAATAAATAAAAGAAATATCCACACACATAAGTGGGTGAGGATAAATAAAATAATGTATCTAGGTGAACATGAGATAAGGTAAATACCTACTCTAACACCCCCCCTCAAGTGACGCTAGGGGCCAAAATAGAAGTGGCATGTCCACAGTATGAGTCCCGAAACTAAGCCTGATGAGGTACTCATGTACAATATATCCATGAAGAAATATTGAACCAAAAGAAGGAAAGAATCCTGCTAGAAGGAAAGAGAAAGAAGAAGAAGAAGGAAGATGTTCTCATGAACACCCCCAAGAACAACTTCCGAAACCCCAATCATTCCACGTAACTCAAGGTAGCGAGGTGATGCAAAAGGCTTCATAAAGATGTCTGCAACCTGCTTGAGTCGGAATGTACTCTAAGCAAAGAAATCCATCCTGAATGTGCTGATGAATGAAGTGGATGTGTATCTCAATATGCTTGGTCCATTGGTGCTCAACTGGGTTGCGAGAAATGTGAATTACACTTTTGTTGTCACACCAAAGTATAATTGGTGAATCTATGGGAATCCGAACTCACAATAACTAGTGAAGCCAAAGAATCTACTGAATCACTTTAACTACTGCCATTTACTCTTCCTCTGAAGATGAAAGTGTAATAGCTTGTTACTTTTTACACGCCTAAGCAACTGGAGAAGAACAAAGACATAAAAGATAGCCAGAAGTGGAATGCCTGTCATCAATAAAACCTACCCAATCTAAATCTGTATACCCAACCAACTGAGTAGAGCCCCTAGTGTAGTGTAGGCCAAAGTGGGAAGTGCCATGCAAATAGCGCAAAATCCTTTTAGTAGCCTACTAGTGAGTACTATGAGGAGAATGCACAAACTGAGATACAAGCCCTACTACAAATGAAATATTAGGGCGAGTATGGGTCAAGTACATGAGACTCCCAACCAACTTCCTATACAATGTAGGATCACAAAGTGGTGTGGTACATGTGGATGTAAGAGTAACTCCATACTAAAAGGAGATGGACTTGGCTTGTAATCAGCCATATCAAAGTGCCTAAGAAGATCATGGGTGTACTTTTGCTGACTCAAATGAATCCCTGAATTTGTTTGAGAAATCTGCAAACCAAGGAAATAATGTAATAGCCCAAGATCTGTCATGTCAAACTGTGTAGAAAGAGCCCTCTGAATACTCGATGTGGGAAGAAGAGCTGCCAGTAAGAAACAGATCATCAACATACAAGACAAGTATCACAATATCCTCACCGACATGCTAGAGATACATTGTATGATTAGAGTGGCAATAAACAAAACTAGTAGATAGAAGAAAATAATCCATCTTCTCATACCAAGCCCGAGGGGCTTGTTTGAGACCGTAGAGAGACCTTCGAGCCGACAAACAAGAGAAGAATCTGAAACAAATCCAACCAGCTACTCCACATATTTCCTCTTGTAGATATCCCATGTAAGAGGGCACTCTTCATGTCCATCTCGGTATACGGGCCACCCCAGCATGATGTAGCAATAAAAAGTACAAGGCGTACAAAATCCATCTTGGCAACGGGTGCAAAAGTCTCGAGTAATCAATACCTTTGACTTGTGAAAACCCTTTCGCAACAAGCCGAGCCTTATACTTGTCAATGGACCCATAAGTTTGTGTATTTGGTTCGGTATACCCACTTACACCTAACCATCTTTCTTCCATTAGGAAGAGAGACCAAATCCCAAGTATGATTCTTCATCAAAGAAGAATACTCGGTCCCATCACATCATCCCACTCCGTATCCCATGAGCCTTTGAAAAATACTGTGGATCCTCAGAAAATGCCTGACACAAAAGTCCAAAACTTGTAGAATGTGCGTGATGATGCCTAGTGGGTGGGAAGATCCTCTATGAAAGGTGTTGCCTCGAAATTATAGTACGAGCCCACTTAGGCATAGTGACAACATCAGTGGGAATAGGATCCTCAATGGCATCTATAACCTCCTCATCAATCTCCTCAAAGAAAGGATCCTCAAGATGAGATGAAGAAGAAGAAGGAATGGAAGAAGATGAAGAATCATGAGGAGTGAAACGCTCATCAAACTAAACATGTGTTCGAAAAAGAACATCATGTGTATCAGGATCTAAAATATGATAAGCTCTCATGTCCTCACAATACCCCTCAAAGATTAAGGGTTTACTCTTCTTATCCAAAGCTTTCCTTTTCTTTTTTAGAATAAAGGCCCAAGCATGGCTCCTAAAGACTCGAAAAAATGAGACATCTGGCTTAGTGTTGGACCAAGCTTCCTCTAGAGTCAAATGCTCAAGTGCTCTATGTGGTGTGTGATTTGAATATAGTTAGCACAATTAACTACTTCTACCCAATAGATAGGAGGTATATCTCTAGAATGCATCATACAGTTAGCCATTTCCTTCAAAGTTCTATTCTTCCTTTCTACTAATCCATTCTATTGTGGAGTATGAGGAACAAAATGCTGGTGAATAATGCCTTGAGTTGCCAAAAATTTAGAAAACTCATTGCTAAAGTACTCCCCCATTATCAGTGCGAAGGTTCTTTATGCTACTAGAAGATTGTTTCTCGACCAAAGCCTTGAAGACTTTGAAGTGTGAAAAACATCACTTTTTTACTTGAGAAAATAAATCCAAGTACGCCTCGAGAAATTATCAATAAATGTAAGTGCATACTTAGCTCCATTGAAAGATGGGGTAGGAAAAACCATCAAGTCACTATGCACAAGCTCAAGTGGTGAAGAAGCTCTCTTAGACAAATTCTTAGGAAAAGGATCTTGATGTTGTTTCCCTAATGCACAACCATGACAAACTCCCTCAAGAAAAGAAACTCTAGGAAGACCATCTACCATACCATGAGTGCTCAACTCCTTCAAATATCTGTAATTGAGATGTCCAAATATTTCATGCCAAAGCTTACTCTCTAAATCTGAATGAGAAACCAATCTTGTCCCTATAGAACAAGTGTCATCAAAACCCTCAAAGTGATATAGTCTTAAACTATGA
The DNA here is from genome assembly GCA_018340775.1 of Taxus wallichiana var. yunnanensis. Classification (NCBI taxonomy): domain Eukaryota; kingdom Viridiplantae; phylum Streptophyta; class Pinopsida; order Cupressales; family Taxaceae; genus Taxus; species Taxus wallichiana. Next base: position 1,039,499,151 of record CM031239.1, read on the forward strand.
TCAACAATACCCTGAGCAACAAGTGAATAAGGCTCCAACAAAGTTCTTACTTCTACCCCATGTGGTGTAAAAGTCACTATTTTCCCTTGACCAGAATGACAAATTTGATATACAGAAAGAAAATTTATAGTGATGTTAGGAACATATAGTGCATCTTGGATATTTTCACCATCAAGTTGTATATCACCTTTTCCCTCAACAGAAAGAAAGGAAGAATCTCAACCTCAATTTTGGAAGTAGAACTCAAAACCTAGAGAAACAAAAGACTCCTTGGAAGAATCATGTGATGAGAAGCACCATAATCTATAACCCAATTGTTTGCAAGTGGTGACTGAGATCTTCCAACAACATTAAGTTATTTTCCATGTTGATTAGAAGGAGGTGGAGTGGAGATAGAAATTTTGTGTTTCTTGATTGCATCCTCTAAGGCTTGCATTCGCTTATAACACCTATTTTCTTCATGATTACTACCCCCACAAAAAGAGCATGAACGGCTAGACTTATTCTTGGATTTAGAAGACTCCTTGGGTCTTGAGTTTTTTTCTTTGGGTTTAGGAGAATTTTGAGATGGAGAAGGTGTGGATTTGGTTTTACTGTTTGGTTTTCCCTTGCCCTTAGGATTAGATGCAACTAATGCCTTTTGAGAGGTGGAAGACTCAAGGTGAGATAATTTGGATTCTTCCCTAGCAAGTCTTTTACAAAATGTTTCTAGTTAGGCATTTTGAAGGTGTCACCTAAGGCATCCATGCTAGAGAAAAAGGTAGAAGAAAAAAATTGGAATGGTCCTCTCAACTTGGATAGAATCAAGTAAACACATTTTCATCTTTCTTATCTCTTCCACTCCCCTTCAACTATGTCAACAAATTCTTGAACTTGGTAAGATAGTCTATAATTGTTGGAAAATCTTTAGGATTAAGAGAGGTGATCTCAATTTCAAGTTGCATGGCTCTCATATGATCCACCTTACCAAATAAATCCTCTAATTTCTCCCATATTTTGAAAGGAGAGTCACACTTTTCCAAATGAAATAAAAGACTGTCACTTACATAAGTTCCTATCAAACCCATACACTCATCAAATTTGCACTTGGTACTGAAATTTCTCATATTCTCTAGTGAACACTGGTTGTTCTTTAGAAGTTAAAGCCCATAATCCTTTCTCGCTTTAATTATTGTTTCCATTCTTGGTTTCCATGTGTGGTAATTATGTGTTGTTAATGGCTCAACATGATCTAATGAAGAAGTAGATAAAGATGCCATCCTAAAAAAAAATCACCAAAAGAAATGCAAGAACCAAGCAATGCAAACAATGCACAAGAGCCCCCGGATATTGGTACTTTATAATGAGTGCATGTTACAATATGACACTTTATAATTATAGTGTGATTCTGAAAATAAATATTTCCAATGGAAAGAGCATAAAAAACATGTACTTTTGTAAAAAAAATGGCACTCAAAATGGAGTTACCGATCAAAAGATACAAGTTTTTCAATAATACGCTCTACTATTTATTTTAGTTTCCACTAAAATAGAATAAAATGCTCTTGCCTTCACCACACAAATAAAATGAAAGGGGGATGAAGTTAAGCACCTAATAGTAGGAATCACAAGCTTTAAGCCCTCATATGACTATACCATATGACTAGGGGATAAGGATTTCAATGGGTAATAAGAGCTCTTTTCATACATGCCCCCAAATGCACCGTCATGCTATAATTTTCCATGTCAAGCCTCGGTGAAACTCCAAAAATATATCCTGCATACCCATCTTGACGTGCATCCTCCTGGTGATCCAATAAAATATTCATGCATTCTTAAACTAAGATGTGCAATTATCTCACCACATATAATGTTGTTTGAATTGATGTCCCTATCGAAAAGTTTCCATAAAATAACTGGAAACACCCTTTTGCACAAATTTAGTAGAATGAGTACTATCATCACTATATATAAAGTGGTACTCTCTTAAAAAATTTGATCATTCTCTATATTATCATAAATAATGTATAAATGTTTATATGCACAAAAATGGCAACTTGCACTTGAGTTGTAATATTGCGATTGAACCTCCATTTTTGGTCAGTAATGTGTAATTCTCTAAAAAATATCAACCACCGAAATAATAGTACCAATAGGAAATGTGCCCTTGCATATCTTGAACTGCTTCATCCAACCATCGAGCTCTATGTGTATGCCTAAGATACTCATAAATAATTTCATCCTTAAATTTTCTTATAAATTTAAAAACAGAATCTGTTTCAGTAACTAGCTCACACCATTTAGACTCTTTTCCATCTTTCAACTTGGTATGCAATAATTGATTTATGTTGATCAAAATCAACTAAATTATGTCCTATTACACCTTCAATTTTCTCATGGATGCAACTTTCAATTTAGGTAATCCGCCACATGTACCACAACTTCCATCTAAACAATCCCGACTATAAAAAATTGTCCAACTTTTTTTCACAAAATATCATAGGAATGAAATCTATGGAAGATATTGGTGGAACTTAAACACCACATTCCATAACATAGTTTTAGAATGAAAATTAGAACAAATACGTAAAATTTAGCATAATGCATCACCAAATTCAACATGTTGCCTACAACAAAAAGTGGTACGAGCGTGTGGTTGATTTTCACATCTAGAATGGTTTCAACATTTAAAAAAAATGTTCACTAATTTTAATTTCCAGATGCTCTTGTTCAAACTTACAAAAAAATTGAGTTTGATTCATATCTAAGAAATGCTTTTGATGTGGTTCACGCATTAGTAGAACCAACTCTCTATTTTACAACATCTCTTGTATTAGGTGAAACGCTAGTGTTATCATGCCAAAATTGAATAAAAACTTCTCTTATAGCATCAAAATTATCTTTTTCCTTACGTGGTGCTCTAGCAGAAAATACCTAAAAATCGGTGTTATTGAGTGATTGAAGGATATTACATTTTTAATTGCTTTCATTAGAGTTTTTTGATTAACTTGCAACATTTTACTTGTTTGTATAATCAAACGTTGTTTTTTATTGATTCACTTACAACACTAGTAGCAAGTACACGATGCATAATATTACTATCCCTAGTGCATCTTTGACACCAACAATGTGATATGCATCATGAAGGTTTTCAAAAATTGTAGAAGTTTGACCACGTATATTAGATGTTTTCAATCCTAAGGTGTTTAATGTAGGTCTCATTTTAATCAATTTCATCAAACTAACCAACAACTGACATCTTTAGGAATCATTTAAAATTTCAAAATGATTATCCCAAATTTTAGTGGCTTTTCTTCTAATTTTCCGTTTAGAAAGTTTTTCAGACATTGGTTTGAAAAAAATTTAATCAATTTCAATAAAATAATTAGGTTTCTTACGTAAAATCCTAGGAGGTGTTTTTCTCAAATTTTGTTTGTCTACGCTTTGACCTAAATTTCCTTATTCACATTTTCATTGTCTCCTTCAATTTCAACATTTGCTACATCACAAGTATTTAATTCTTCTTCAACATTGACAGTAAAAACATCTTCATCACGAGTATTTAATTCAACTTCAACATTAATAGAAACATTACCTAGTTCCTCATTGCTTACAATAGTAGGGGTTGAAGATGAACCTCTTCTTGATTCACAAAGATTCCGCATTCGCTCAACATTTTGAAATCTTTTTTCCTCTAATTCATTTGGTGGTTTTTTACTTAATGACTTCTTTTTTTTGACTTTGTTTCTTGTCTCCCATGATGTTTTACTTCCGGTGATAAGAAAAGCATGTGCAGAAAAATGACATAATTTCACAGTAATTCATACGGTAAAATCAAACAGTAAAAATCACATGGTAATTAGAACATTGGGATGTGTGTAAATATGATTTAATAACCACGATCACACTTTATGAACCACGCTCATGGTTTATAAGGCGTGATCATGGTTTTTGTTATAAAACCCACGATCGCGGTTTATAAACCACGGTCACAGGTCTATATGTATCATCATATCTGACCCTAAGGCTCGGAAAATCTTTGTTTTTCCCAACCAAAGCTATGGAAGGTCATTATGAAGTGTAAAATTTTAAAAACTTCAAGTTTTCTCTTCCATGAGACTTCTGAACCATGCTAAAAATGAAAACATTTCACAAAAATGATGTCATCACGTAGGGGAGACTGTTGGCTTTCAGAGAAATATTGATTTTAAAGTGAATAGAATAAGATAAATATCATTTTATTTTTTTACTAATAATAGGTCTGTAAGACATTTTTCCCACAAATGTTCATGTCTACATTTAAGATTGCAACTTTTGTTTCACTTATCAAAATGTGATAAAACTTATACCATCCCAAGCGTGGAGAAATTCTATACACGTTAAAAAATATATATATATTATTTTGGTTTGATATTTTTGATATAGTTATGGCGGGGCAAAGGAAAGTGCTCCATTTTCTAAATCTTTTCATACCACTTTCATGGAAAAAATCATTAAAAAATATTGCTCGAAAAAATACAAAATAAAATCCATCCCAAGATAGACAACTACATCTAACTTTTCACCAAATGAAAAAATAACAAGATTTTCTCATCCAAATCGTGGGCAAACGGACTACAATCTTATAGGTTTTTTCAAATAAACAACCCAAGTATTATAATTTTAAGTGTTTAATATAGCTAAACTTGTCTATTTTAAAAAAAAATAGTAGTTTAGAAACTAGATTCCGGATGCTACGATTCATATTTATATATTTTTTTCTAATTTTGAGTGCGCGTATTGCTAATAATCCCTACAAGTTGAGATTTTGTTGTTTTTACAATATGACATCCACTTATGACCCCTTTTTTGTCCACCAACTTGTTGCACTTACCCATACCCTTACTTTCCAGCCTTCCTTTTTTACACTTTGGCTTCTATCATCCTGACACCAATGCCCATCCAAGAGACTAACACCAACCACCCTCATCCCCTATGGGAACCCCCGACCCTTTGTACTTTACTCACACTTTTTGGGTCCTTTCTATCCATTTGAACATCTTATATTTTTGTAGTCGGCATTTTCGGGTTAATTACGAAATTCAAGCAAAGGAATCATATAAATATAAAGTTATGTGATCATAATAAAGGACAAAACACTAAGTATTAGCTATCACCACCTAAGGTTCCATCCATCAGGCATCTAAGATCTCCATTGCATCCATCTAGTGCCATCAAAAGGGACACAAGGGCTGGTTATTTTACATACACTTCATGGGAGGGAAGTTCATTATATTCCATGCACACATCTATTACATTAATTTACATCTAGCTTATTTTCTCGTTATCAAGTGTGACACACACAAGAGCCACCTAGGGCATGATTCCACAAAACACACATAGAACTACATTGGGTTTGAGATGCAGTTCAACACTCAGATAAGTTCACTATTGTGATAGCTGAGGATAGTCCGACCCCTCATTCTACATCTTTTTTTTTAGGATTTGATGTTTATTTGATGTTTTTGTAGGTTCATATTTTATTACAGGTTTCCAGCAACCTCGTCGATCTTGGTGCGACCTCATAGAGCGACCAAAGGTGAGAAAAATAGAATAACTTGTGACACCTCATAGGAGGTTTCTTGACATTTTCACGACTCCATGCACCCAAAAACAAGCTTAGGGCACCTGCGGGTGCCCATGTACCTCTCCAGGCACCCTGGTCCAACCTATCTCTCCATATCTACATTTTTTTGGGCCTTTGTGCGACGCTCCTACCATTTTGTTCACCTAGTTAGCACTTCGATACACTTTAGAATTAATTGTGAATCAAATAAGTATCTCTTTCTCCTCCTTATAATTAGGGTTTCATAATTTATTGCTTAGTTACTTGGGTGTAATTTTTGTACTTAATTATTCATTTATTTACTGCTATAATAACATCATATTAGGTTGACATTTCCACTTTTAGCTTAATCATTTTGGTGAACCCAATGCTTTCACACTTAGGATCCTTAATTTTCCTTTATCATGGGTCATTAAATTCCCAAATCTCTTTGTCTAAATTACTTCAAATGCATTCACCTTCCACAAAGGTTCTTCAAAAATCCCTAGACATCATGTATCTTCCTAAAGATATGCCACCCACTCAAGTCAAGTGTTATCTTCAATCATCTTTTTGATGAATCTCTTGGTTCTAATTCCAATCAATCTATTTGCACATCCATTCAAGATCTTGCATTCTTTATTTCAAGATAAATTTCAGGCTATGGAATCCATGATTGCATCTCTAAAATATGAAATCCAACATCTTAAGGATGTTTCTCAAGCTCATGTTAGTTCTTCTTCTCATCCTCATTCTATGTCTTCTACATGTGCTCATATCAGTGAGCCTCAAGTCTTTCCATTACCGGATCCTCTCACGTTTGATCGCAATGCTAAGCAACATGATATTTTTACTGATATCCTTCGTCATCAATTGATTAGTTTGCCAACTACTCATTACTATCCTCCTTATTGGCTGATCAAATATCAAGGTCTCCCATTTTGCGCTTATCATTGAATCAATGGACATAATGACAATGAATTTTATGATTTAAAATGAAGAATCAAGCATCTTGAATGTCAAGGCTTTATCTCATTCACTACACAACATTTTGTTGCATGCCCATCTACAAATTCTATATCCAAATGGGCTCCTAAATCTGCCCCCTTTATGTCTAGTGACCATCATGCCATCACTTTTAAGGTGCCTTCTTCGGCCAGTCAAGTTCCACCTATTCAATCTAATTAACCTCTTCTTAAGGATGGTCCCACTCTTCCTCTACTCAATTTATTTTTGACATTACCAAGTCAAATTAAACAATCACTTCTCAAGGTTCATTCTCCATCACCTCCTCATGTTAAGTCATCTACAGTATTACCAAATCAATCTAAGCAACCTCCTCTAAACTTCAATTCAACTTGGCCTCCACTCAAGTCTTCTACAATGGTATCAAATAAGCTGCCACCGAATAAGGCTCTTGAACCATCACCACTTTTGTCCAATAAATTTTGTCAAGTAAACTACTCCTTACATTGATTCACTTAGTGTAATTAACTATATCTCCATCACTTACAAACTTTGGGGGCATCACTCTATTTATCCCCCTCTAGAATTCACACGCATCTTGTTTTCTCATCACTTTACATTTAGTCTTTCACATACGACATACACATCTTGACACACTCTTGTATCATCATTACTCGATGACACACTCTAGTCTCATGGTTCATACTCGATTTTGAGGGTCTAATTCCTAATTGAACCTCACCACCTCATCACACTTGCATCATCCTCTTCACTTGAACTTCAAAAATCAATTAATCCTTCTCTCTTGCCTCATGCAACAATATTTTCCAAACTTCACAATTGATCCATGTTAGCACCTTATCCACTCATTACGTGATATATGTTTTATGCTAAATCATCACACTTTCTAGGATTCCATTCATACATTTCGTGATATACGCTTTATGCTAAATAATCGCACTTTCTATCATCTCACTCACACATCAAGTAATATACGATTTAGGCTAAATCATCACACAATCTAGCACCTCATTCTATAGCTTCAAGGTCAATTATTTTTATGTTGCATTCAATTCCATATCACACGACAACTTACAATCAACACCTTTTTGGCATCTTATTCAAACTTTTTATCACTCACACAAGATCATTCTACACTCAACACTCTTCGCTCTATTCATCAATGCTTTATATCATACGACCACATCATTCAACCCATTTCCCGATGACACACTCGGTTTAAGGTTCATTATTGATTGGTGAGGGGGAATAAATAAATGAACCTCATTGCATACATACACATCCACTTAGGGGCACACTTGCTCCTATCATTCACATTGCATTCCATTCTATCTCATCCACAACATACTACATATCTTGGTTGCACTTATTCTTGCTTACATTTACTTGTTACATGCACATCTTATTACACATGCTAGATATATATCTTGTATGTCATTATCTTTATCATACACACATGCGCGTTCACTTGCCTTTGTATTTGTGATCACAGATTCTACAATCTAGTACATGTAACATGGATGCTTGAAACCTATTACCAATACCACAATGGCTATTGGGCATCTTATTTTGTATAATACAGTGATATTGTTTCATTATTTTTCATAGCACACTACTTTATTGGCTTATACATGCTTTGACATACTTTTTATATTTCTAACATGCTAATGGGTGCTTCATGTGTAACATTTGTTATGTAGGGCTACTTTCTTCTATGGTTGTCTGTTACATTGTTTATCATTGCTTGCTCTATTGTATTCTCTTATTTACAGGCTTTACCCTTTGTCTTTTTGTACACTTGTCTACTTATAGCCACTTTGGCCTTGATTGTCTTGCGACATCATGAGTGGTGTCCCATGTTTCAGTAAACCATATTTTCACAAAGTATATTGTATTCTTGTGTGTTTACATTATCTTCTTGTGTCTTAGCTTACACATTGTCTGTACTTGCATTTCACATGCATGTTTTCTCTTGTACAAACACTTTTCTCTAGCCACTTTGTTTTTGTGTGCCTTGGTTTCTACCAAGAACATTCCCCCTCAGTAGGAAAAGTTCCAAACAATAGTTTGTCCTCTTTTGGGCTGTATACTCCTTCAAAGTGGCATCACATGTACCCCAAATGAGGGGGACATCATTTGGGTGAATCAAGCACCCTATACAACGTTATACACAACATACAATACTAATAAACATAGTTATCAATTTTGGATAAGGATTAGAATCAAACTTGGGTCCTTAGTAGAGCGATGTCCTTCTTGGATGCCTCGCAACTGGGGGTAAATTACACAACGATTGGTAGTTCTACATATTTTACGGAACTCCATACTATAGCTTTTATAGGGCATGAAGTCCTTGCCACTTGCATTTATACACACCATCTGCAAAGGGTGTTCCATAATTTTGGAAGTAGTCAAAGGTTGGAGAATAACACTAGACATTTCTCCCTACACTACTTCTTTCATGGCGTAGGATTTCCCAAAAAACCAACATTGATCGCTCTCAACAACTTTGGGAAGTAGTAAAAGTTTGGATAATGACACATGACATTTCTCCCTACACTACTTTTATCGTGGTGTGAGAACACCCTAAAAACTCGCCCTTCATTGACATCTTCAAGATCCTTTCTACACCCTTTTTCTCATCACAAATCAGGTGCACATGTTCCTTTTTCACGTTTTTAACATTTTTACATACTTTTTATACATATACACGTGTTTGACTACTTTTTCATTCTTCTCTTTTGCAGGTTCATCCATATGGGAAGCGATAGTCAACATCATCAACATCATCACAAAAAAATGACATTGACATCGACAACAGTACATCACAACATCTACACATGCGTTTCCACTCTAGGTTCATTTTCATCATCAGTTTTTGCACTTTCTCCTCCTAAGCATACATGCTTCACATTTTTGTCACTCCATGCTTTGTCTAGTCCATCGTTATGCTTTTTCATTGATCTACATGGTTATCAGGTCCACATCTCTATATACTTTATGTTACCAATATTTCCACTCACCAACATAAATTGGGGAAAATGTAGACACAAAATCATGCACATTGGGTAATTATTTAGTCCTAGTTACATACTACTATTCATATGATTCCTAAGTAAGAAAAGTAATAACTAACCCATGTCTTTGGCCACCTTTCTTTGCTTTCAATTACTACTTTTGGTCTTACACCCTTACTTTCTCAATATTTATTTTTACACTTTGGCTTTTATCATCCCGCACACCACCGCCAGTTAGGATGCTGAAAGTCGCACCCTCCTCCTCTCGAGTGACCCTAACCCCTTTGTAATTTACTCACAATTTTTGGGTCCTTTCTATCCATTTGAGCATCTTATCTTTTTTGGTATTCATCCTTTTTCGAGGTTAATTACAAAATTCAAGAAAATGAATCATATAAATATAAAGTTACATGATCATAATAAAGGACCAAGCACTAAGCATTAGCTATAACCACCTAAGGTTACATCCATAAAGCATCTTATAACTCCATTGCATCCATCCAAGACCATCACAAGGACACAAGGGATGGTTATTTTGTATACACTTCATAAGAGGGAAGTTCATTATATTCCATATACACATCTATTAAATTTATTTACATCTAGCTTATTTGCTCATTATCACACATCACATTAAATTTTGGATTTTACATCTAGCTTATTTTCTCATTATCTTTTCTTTTTTTTAGGATTTTATGTCTATTTGAGGGTTTTTTAGGTCCATATTTTATTGCAGTGTTTCAAAGTGACCTTGGCGATTTTGGTGTGACCTCAGAGTGACCAAAGGAAAAAAAATGCAAAAACTTACGATACCTTATATGAGGTTTCCTAAAAAAATTGTAGACTCGGGTGCCCCAATCTATCCTATCTCTTCATATATGCATTTTTTTGGGCCTTTGTGTAACGCTCCCGCCATTCTCGTTTCTCCCTGGTCAACAATTTAGTACAATTCATAATTAATTTTGAATCAGCTAAGTACCTCTTTCTCCTCCTTACAATTAGGGTTTCATAATTTATATCTTAGTTTCTTAGGAGTAATTTCTATACTTAATTGTCCATTTATTTATCTGCTGCAATAACATCATACATTTTTTTCCTTGTATTTTTTGTTGTAAGTTACTTCTTGTTGTGTATTAAGGATGGACCTGCAAAAGAAGAGAAAACAAGTAGTCAATGTCCTATATATGAAAAATTGGAATAAAGTATGCATAAGTATGTAAAATTGTGCAAAATTAGTAGTAAAGAAAAGTCTCGCAATTGATTAAAAAGAGTGTAAAAGGATAGAAAAAATGTCCTAAAAATGATGTGAAGATTGATTTTTTGGGTGATCTCACATCGATTTTTTGGGAAATCTCATGCCAAGTGCATGTTTTTGAGGAAATCTCATGCCAACGAGAAAGTGTTGGGGAGAGAGGTCTAGTGTTATCCTCCTTCCATGACTCTACCCAATAAGCACTAGCACAGATGGTGTGTGTCCTAATTTGTTCCCGTTGTTTCATTGTTTCATTGAAGGAGATAGAATACATTTTTTTGGAGGATTGTGCTTATAACTTTAGAAATTCTCTCAATACTTTTGTGAATTTTTTTATATGAGAAGATGACTATATCTTCCCATAAGAAATTAGTGCCCAATAGATGTTCAAGAGCACTTAGGAGCTAGTGTAAGAATCTAGGTGCTGGTGTCTATATTGTGTTTTGGACCCAAATCAGATTCTAGGCCATATTATGATTATGATCATGTGCTCTTTCTATATTGGGAAAATCTGTACTATAGCTCTGAGATGTTGTAGAGGTGATTTGTTCACCCAATTTATGCCCCCTTTTTGGAGTGAATGCCACAGCTACATAAGTGTACGACCCAAAAGAGAGGACCTAATGTTGAGCTTGAACTAGAATACCTATAGGGGGTAGGGGATGTGCATAGTAGAAACTAACACAAATGAAAACAAAGTGGCTAGTAATATGTGTTAGCAGAAATAGTAACAAGCCTGCAATAGAAGACAATGTAACAAGTAAGTGTGCGTACAAAGTGTACAAAGAAAAGTAGGTTTAAAAATGGGACATCACTCACAATGTCACAAGACAATCATAGCCAAAACAAAAAATTCCATACAATGATCACACAAGACATAGGGTACATCCCATAAACAATAGCATACAAAAGAAAGAAAGAATCGAGATAACCATGGTTGTATATAGTCATGTAAGGAAAATGCTACATATGAAGCACTCATTAACATGTTAGAAAGATAAAAAGTATGTTAAAGCATGTACGTATCAATAGAAATTAATGTGTTAGTAATAATATGAAGTAGTATATGATGAAATAATAACACCTCTAGTGTGTGAGACTAGAAAAGGTAGATGCCCGCAAGAGCCTCGGTGGGACTGGAAAAGGTTACAATGTCGAGCATCATCATGAACATATGAAAATATATAAGAGATCTATATTCACAACTAGAGACCAAGTGAACATGTAAGTTTATATGATAAAGATAATGACATACTGAGTATATGACTAACATAGTAAGCAAAATGCAACATGTAAGTAGAAAATATAGCAAGAGTGAATGCAACCAAGATATGTAAATGCAATGTATGAGTGTGATGGTATGGAGTACAACTTGTGAAGATGATAGGAACATCTTTCCCCCTAGTAGACATATGAGAGATGAGGTTCATTTATAAAATACCCCAAAACAATCAAGAAAGAACCATAGAACAAGAGTGTGTCATCGGGAAATGGTTTGAGAATGTGTGCTAGAAAGATGGATCATGAAGCAAGCATAGAGTACGAAGATTGAATGTGGTGAGGTTCATTTCATACTTAGACCCTCATAAGTCAAGTATGAATTATGGAACTAGAGTGTGTCATATGGTAATGAAGATACATTGTGTGTATTAAAGGGTATGAGAGTGCATATGAAGACTAAAAATGAAGCGCGGAGCATGAAGTATGATAATAGATGCTATTAAAGACTTATAGTGCTAGAAGGGGGGAGAAGTGCAATGCACTTGAGTCTTCCAGTGATGGATATTTATGTGATAACATGAGAGATACCATGCCAGTGTGGGATATTTTTATCTATGTTATGAGAATAGAGAGAGTCATCACAATGGTAGGTAGGAGAAAGAGTAGTTGAAGGGTTGGATTTCAAGTTGACACTAGGCAATTTTAAAGAGGTTATCTAGAGTTTGTTAGTATTTCTTAGAGAGTGGTTGTTGATTTGGAATTGGTAATGTTGTAGAGGACCTGATAGGAGGAGAGGATGGAGGACGTATTTTGAGAGGTGGTTGCTTAGTTGGAATAGGTAATGCTGTAGAAGATTTGATTGGAGGATGGGACAGAGGACAAATTTTGAGAGGTGTTTGCTTAGTTAGAATGGGTTGGGTAGGTGGCTCTTGACTAACCGAAGGAGAATTAATGATTATGGAGTGATGCTCACTAGACATAGATGGATTGGATTTAGGAGCCCAATGGGGCTTAGAAATTGGAGATGAGCATTGTTGGTGTGAAGTAAATGAAATAAAACCCTGATGCTCAAGGTGATTAATTCTTCATCATAAAGAATAACAATCATTATCATTATGTCCATTTAGAATATGATAATTACAAAATGGGAGACCTTGGTATTTGGCAAGCCGATAAGGAGGGTAGCAATGAGTAGTTGGCAAATTGATCAATTGGTGATTGAGGAGCTAAGGAAGAATATCATGTTTCTTAGCATTTGAATAAAACTTGAGAGGTACGGGTAGCGGTATGACTTGAGGTTCACTGACATGAGCACATGTAGAAGACATAATAATAGGATGAGATGTAGAATAAGAACTAGTATGGGATTGAGAAGCATCCTTGAGATGTTGGATTTAATCTTTAAGAGATGTAATCATTGTTTCCATAACTTGAAATTTATCTTGAAAAACATGGTATAAAGCTTGAATTGATGCTAAGATGTGATGATTTGATGGAGTATTAGGACCGATAGGGTCATCATATAGATAATTGAAAATGTAATTGAATTGTGAAGGTGACATATTGAGGGGGAGATACATAGTGTCTAGGGATTTTTGGAGAATATCTTTGCAAGGTGGGTGCATTTTAAGTAAGCAATGCAAGGAGATTAGAGTATTTTTATGAGCCATGAAATAATATTAGGTACAATAGGAAAGATGAGGATCCAATTGTTTGATCACGAGTGGGGTTCACCAAATGATTTAATATAATTTGAATTAAATCTAATTTCAGAGTAACTACTTAAATAAATGATGTACAAAATGATAATATAAAATAATATCCAAGACATAATGTAAAACCTTAAGCTAGAGAGGGAGATAGAAGGCTTAGATGATTTTTGAATGGACAGGAAGTGATCTAGGTAGGTAAACCGATGAGAATAATCCAAACAGGGTCATTACTGATCACTAAAAAATATGGAGTGCATGAACATAGCAGGATGTGGGTTCCCGTAGCAGAGAGGGGCACCTAGGCGTTGAAGACCAAAATTGGGCGTTGATGATTATGTAGATGCTCAAAATCAGGTTTCTTCTATATCGTTAGGGTTTTGCAGTTATTAGTTTTGATCACCTAATATTCACACCAAGATTTCCGATGATACCCCTAACCTATAAAATAGAAGCTTACCTACACAATCCCACAAACCACATCAAACCTAAAAGAAAAATGCAGAATGGGGAGTCAGACTGACCCCAACAAATCACCAGAGAGTGAATTACAACCGATCATTTCACTACATCTCAAAATCCATGTATTTCTTATGAGTGTGTGTAGAAATTGTTCCCTAAGATGCCCTTGTACAAGTTTCACTTGATAATGAGATAAATCTAGAATGTAGAAATGAATAGCATGTGTGGATGGAATAGGATAGACTTCCCCTTCCTTTGTAGTGTATGCATAAGTATGAAGTCATTGTCCCTTGAATGGATGCTAGATGGATGCGTTTAGAGTAATTAAGTGCCTTTGGAATGCAAACTGAGGTGATGATAGTAATGTTTAGTGCTTAGTACTTTATTTTGAACACATAACTATGTATTCATATGATTCCCTTGTTTGAATTTTTTAATTGACAACTAGAAGACTCGACCGATAAGTGAAAAAGATGTCCAAAAGATAAAAGAGACCCAAGAAGAGTGAGTAAAGTAAGAAAGGGTCATGGGTGCCCAGAGGAGACATGATCGCTTGGGTGTTATTTTCCTATCTGGGCATTGGTGTCTACAGTCATGAAAGATAAACAAGTGAAGTTTAGACTAGGCTAGAGGGTGTAGAAGACCAAATAGAAAACAAGAGACAAAGAAAAGAGGCTAACGATAGTTGTCAACCACTAGTTTTCTTACTTAGGAATCATATAAATGCTAGTATGCTTTTAGGACCTAGAAATGTACCCAAGTGTTTGATTTTGTGTCTACAGAGATCCATTTTAAATAATTTAATTACGAAGTTTAAAAATGCAATAAGCCAAATTAATTAAGTTGATTTAAATAAAAGTGATTTAATTCTGGGAATAACATAAAGGTCATAAAATGGGACAAATGATTATAAAAGTTGGCAATGGTTCTAATTTGGTCACCCAAATGGACCCATGCCCCTTTAAACTTTATTAATAAGTTAGGGTTAAATTTATTTCCTAATAAATAAAATTCACAAGGGACCAAATTAAAATTTATAAAAATAATTAGCTAGGATTAAAGGAGAGGCCTTGATCAAAGATCCCTCCACCGTAGGATCTTAGGGAAACTAAGGAAGCCCTAATTTACTTATGACTTCCTCTCAAAATATATTTTTTTAAATTTTATTCTCGTCTAGTTGCTTCTCTGAGAAGGAGGAGGAATTTTAGGGAGCTCAATCTATAATGGATGGTCACTCATTCATTGTTTGTTTTCATTTCATTTGTAGACCAACATAGGGTTTGAATATCATGTTTTATTATTTATAGATCTACCATCTCTTCAGATTATCCATTATTCAAAAACATTGTTTATGGAATCTAACCAAGGCTGCCAAAGAGTTGTTATTATCCATTATTCAAAAATATTGTTTATGGAATCCAATCAGGGCTGCCACAAAGTTGTTATTGTTCCTTTTTGGTATGTAATAGTTATATGTTTAAATATCTTATTGAAATAGTATTATATATATATATATATATATATATATATATATATGTGTGTGTGTGTGTGTGTGTGTGTGTGTGTGTGTATTTGAATAGTTAATACCCCAAATGGGAATGCATGGTAATGAATGGCCAAATGACCAAGCCCATAATAAGATGTATCAATGCATCACGGGGAGGGCTATGGCACTATGCCACATCCATGTGTAGACACTAAATCACACACTTGGGTACATTTCTAGATCTTAATCACACACTTTCATTCATATGATTCCTAAGCAAGAAAAGTATTAGTTGACCATAGGTTTTGGCCTCTTTTCTTTCTTTATGGTTCCTTTCTTGGTCTTACACACCTCACTTCCCAATCTAACCTTCATCACTTTAGTTTTTTTGAGTTTGGACACCAACGCCCAGCTAGGATGTCAACACCTAGGTTCCCCCATCCCCTCTAGGCGCCACAACCTCTTTATATCTTACTCGCCTCTTTTGGGTGTCCCTTTTAGATATTGGGCATCTTGATTTCTTATGGGTCATCCTTTAGTGCTTAATTATGATATTCAAACAAGGGAATCATATAAATACAATGTTGTGTGATCAAATTAAGGGACCAAGCTCTATGAATCTATTACTATCACCTAAGGTTGTATCCAAAGGAATTTCAAGAGCATCAAAGCATCCATCTAGCTATCATTCAAGGGACAAAGGATTGCATTCTTTGCATAAAATTCATAGGAGGGGAAGTTCATTTCTCCATGCACACATCTATTTACATCTTCTACATCTAGTTATTGCTCGTTATCAAGTGTATTTGGCACAAGAGCCACCTAGGGCATGTTTCTATAGACACACACACACACACACATAAAACTACATGGAGTTTGAAATGTAGTGTAGCCCCCAGATCATAAGTTCACTCAGGTTAGGTGACCTTCAGGGTCAGTATTGAATCCCCATTTTCATATATTATTTATAGGATCTTATGTGTTTTGGGTTTTACGTTGCTCTTTCTCTTTATAGGTTTCTGGCGTACTCGAAATCAACCAGTGACATACATGTGACTAACAACGACATTTAGTGAACATATTGTGACCCCAGTAAAATTCATATTTTGAGGTTCTCCCCAATCATAGGTGCCTACGTAAGGTCCCTCACACCTAGGCAATTCATGACCCAGTCCAGGTGCCCTAGTCCCAACATTCCTGACACTCGCACAATTTTTGGGTTCGCCTTGAATAGTTTCCTCATCATGTTTATCAATTTTCCAGTTCGACACAATTTAGGATCAATTGTGAAATCAACTAAGTAATTTATCCCTTCTCTTACACCTAGGGTTTCATACTTTCTATCTTAGTGTGGTTTAAATCGGTACTTTATTATTATATCATTTCGTTGTGACTCAGAATTAGATTTAGCTTATATTTTCAATATTTGTTTAATCATTTGGTGAACTGGATAATCAAATACTCTCCTTTTATTCTTCCATCATGGATCAATATTATGGTGAATTTACTAAACCCATATCTAAGAGCTCAATGATCATCTTACTGAACATCCCCAAGATCTTGATCTACTTTTATTCACTTCTCATGAGGGGCCCACCAATCTTGCAGAGCTTAATGTTCCTACATCCATCCCTTCTTCCATGCCTATTGCTTCTACTCAACCAGCTTGCTTATACTCTTCCACCCATTTCTACTATTCTCATTTCTATTCCTACTCCCACCAACCACTTCAATCCACCTCTTATTTCTCACACATGGTAAGTCTCTTCCATTAGCACTCAATACTTAACCTCTCTTTATCAATATCTTCAAATTCAAATCTAATAATTGCAACAAGCTACTTTTCATGTGTCTCCATATTTAGATTCCACATTACTACTTCATACCCCTTTACCACCCTCCATTTATTTCCTATTACCTATTTACCCCTTTACCTATTTTTTTCACTCCTAAGTTGTCCATTTTCAATGGTCATGGTGATCCTTAAGAGAATATCTGAACATTTCATGTAGCATGTCTAGATTATGTGAATGATCACACTTTACTTACAAATCTCTTTCCTATAAGTCTTCATGATTACACAATGCGTTAGTTCCATGATCTACATGTTCAATTGGTAACATCTTTTACAGATTTAGCCGATGCTTTTATTGCTCACTTCTCTATCAATATCGGTTGTAAGCTCTCCTATGATCAACTCACGTAAATCAAACAAGGATCAAATGAAAATATAGTGGATTATGGCTTACGATATAATAAAAAATTAGCTAATATGTTTATTGTACTCATAGAATCTGAAATTCAACATCTATTTGTCCAAACTCTATTACCACCTCTCTAGGAAAGTGTCATCTTTGAAAAATATCCATCATTTGATCACTTATGCCATACTATTAAGCTTCACATAAAGTAAGCTATTATCTATAAGAAAGCTTAAGTATCATGAATAGGCTTCATCTTCTATGTGCTTTCCAAGTAAATCAATTTTCAAACCATATACTAAACTTGTTGAAGTTAAATTTACTATCAATGTTGTATCTAATCCTGAAAAGCTTCAATGGTAACTACCTAAGAATACGTTTACTAAATTTCCTTGTGCTCCGCATATTCTATTGCCACAAATCATTGAGAGAAATCTTATTACGCTTCCTCCTCTACTCAATCTGAATCCATCTTGTCCCAAAGGTCATAATTACAATGAAAATTATAGATGTAGCTATCATTAATGCATTGGGCACTTTACATATCAATATTTCAAACTTCGCAATCTTATTCAAGATCTTATCAATAATAATTCTATTGAGCTTCCTGAGCCTACGACATCTACGTCGGTCAACGAAAATCACAAGCTCAAGATCTTTAAAAATCCTCTTCCTAAACATGATAATTAAGTTTCGACTCTTCCGCCCATCATACATATCATGCAGTGCCTCCCCCTACATCGGGGCTCTTGATTTTCTAGTTTCTCATGCTAATGCATCTCCACAATTCATTGCATTCTCTAACTACGATTATCATGCTACATTCTCCTCTATGATACATTACATATCAATGATTCTATCGGGCCTTATTATATCAATAATATAATGATTGATCCATCGATTCACATGTCCATGGGTGTATTTCACTTCTTATTGCTATTAACTATCCATTATCTCATATTTCATATCCGGTTCCTAAGTCATACAATTATGTCGATTCAAATCACATTTGGTCCTCTTACCATGCTTGTGCCATTTCTTGTGGCACCTTCAATCAAAGGGTGTGACATGCTCTTAGGTCTTCCTTGGCTCTCGTACTAGTCAAGCTATCATTTCCATGAATCACCTATGTCTAAATTTCATCCACAAAAATTAATTCATTACTATCAATGGTGTTCCTCCATGCACAACGTGGCCGTAGTCTCCTCTTGAGGTTGTCATTGCACTCACTAGAGCATCTAGGTCCTAGAACCTCTCATATCTAAAGAATAATTTGTTCTTAGCTATCCAGTTCACATGGCCTACTCAGTCTCATCGGTTTATTACTCCATCACATCATTCTAGATCCACCACTTATACAAATCCTTCACATAGTTATGCATAATCTCCTCGATATCCTTTACATAAGTGCTCATCGCCTCCACGCTCTCCTTCTTCCGTAAGTACTCATCACCTTCATGCTCACCTTCACATATGTGGTCATCACCTCCACATTTTCTTTCACATATGTGTCCATCACCTCCTAGCTCTCATGCACATAGGTCTCATTCATCGATACATCATCTACCTCATACACCGCTGATCTTAGAGCATGGTCACCTCCCATTATCTATGTAAGAATCGGATGGAAGACCCTCACCCTTCACTTTTATTAGATATCATACTCATCATCACACACATGGGTGGACATCATGTGTATTCTTCCCCCCTCTGATAAAATTTCAATCTCACACTTCTACTACCATGCCTCATGCTTCACATCTAGTCTTCTTCATACATCTTACACACATTTATACATAACTTGTATCTTCATTACCTGATGATGCACTCTTGTGATATGGTTCACACTTGACTTTTGAGGGAATACTACATACATGAAACTCACATCATACACACTACACCTTTCACACTCAATACATTCACGACACATCTTTCTAGAGCACATTCATCACAACACACTACCCTATGATGCACTCTAGTTCTACGGTTCATACTCGACTTCTAAGGGTCTAAATATGAAATGAACCTCACCACACTTACTCACTCTCTACGCTCTACACTTTATCGATCATATATTTCTAGCACACAATTCAAACCATTTCCCGATGACACACTGTTGTTCTATGTTTCATTATTGACTGCTGAGGGGGAATTTATAAATGAACCTGATCTCATGCATACTCATTCACATTCACTCGGGGGCACACTACTCCTACCACACTCACGTTTCATTCTATTCCATTCACACTCACTACGTACTTCATATATTGGTCGCATATTGTTATTTCTTACTTATACTCGCATGTACACTTGGCTTACTATGTTAGACAAATATTTTGTATGTCATTATCTTTTCTATATACACATGTACATTCACTTGCCTTCTAGTTTTGAATGCATACTTTACACGCAGACATAGATTTTTGGCACACTACCTCCTACCAGTCCCATAGTGGCTCATAGGGGAATCTTCTTTCGTACACATCACCATTGTTATTGTTTCATTTTATACTACTTCATCTTCTTACTAGCATACTAAATTATCAGATCATACATGCTTTGACATACTTTTTATCTTTCTAACATGCTAATGGGTGCTTCATGTGTAACATTTCCTTTGCAGGAATTATTTTCTACCATGGTTGTCTATTACACTTTTCTTTCTCTTATTTTACATTGTATGCCATTATTTGTGGGATTTCCCTATCTTGCTTGGTCACTACTTGTATGATTTTAGCCACTTCAGTCCTAATTGTCTTGCAACATTGTGAGGGTTGTCCCATATTTGCAACCCGCTTTTCATGGTCTACATTATTTTCTTTCTTGTTAGCTTACACTTTGTATTCTACATGTGTATTTGTCTTGTTTGTACTAGCACATGTTTTCCATCCACTTTGTTTGCATGTGCCTTGGTTTTTACCAAACACATTCCCTCCCCCATGTAAGGCTTCAGTTTTAGATGTAAATCTAGTCCTCCTTTGGGCCACATTCTCCTAGCAATGTTGCATGCACCCCAAATGAGGAGGGAAGACATCAGATGAATCAATCACACTACACATTAGTTCACAAGCTACAACACAACATAGTTCAATCAGAATCAACACAATCCTCTAGCAATCAACATGCATGTTTTTTCCTCTTCTCTATTTTTGCATTGATTGAATTGGATCAAATTTGATTGCATTTGAATACACCATTTGAAGTGGTGTATAAATATTTGAGAATCACCAAAGGTTGGAGAATAAAACTAGACATTTCTCCCTACACTTCTTATGTCGTGGCATGAGATCACCTGAAAACCTCATTCATTGAGTGAAATTTCCCAAAAAAATCATTCTTCTACAACATTTTCAGGACCCTTTCAATATTTTTCACTCATCACATTAGATTAGGTGCACATGTTCCTTTTCGAATTTTTACACGCTTTTTACATATTTGGATCAAAGTTTTCATATACATTTGACTACTCTTTTTCTCTTCTCTTTTACAAGTCTATCCTTATGGGAATCAACAATCACATCATTGAACACATCAAGTGAAAAATCGACACAATCAACTTGGGTACATCTCTAGGTAAAATGTGACATATACACATACGCTTTTCACCCCTAGGGTCACTTCCTCTTCTCTAACTTCCACGCTTCATATTATTCACTCCACACTTTTTCTTGTCTCCTCAACACACTTTCTACTTTGTCACTTATCTTTTTTTAAGTCACCTATCTAGATGGTTATCAAGTACACATCTCTTATCTACTTTATGTTATCGAGCATTCACTCAACAACATAAAGTGGGAAAAAAAAGATTAACACTAAATCATGCACTTGGGTACATCTCTAGGTCCTAATCACGTACTCTCATTCATATGATTCCTAAAGCATCTTGCAGAAAAGTACTAATTGACTTAGACTACTATTTTTGGACTCTTTTCTTTCTTTTTTATTTTTAGGATTTGATGTGTTCCGGTTTCCTTCTTGGTATTACACACCCCACTACCCAGTCTAACCTTTGTCACTTAATTTTTTTTGAGTTCTGACACTAGCACCTACTGACCAGGATGCCAACGTCTAGGAACCCTCATTCCCTTTGGGTGCCCTGATCTCTTTGTATCTTACTCGACTCTTTTGGGCCTCTTCTAGATGTTGGGCATCTTGATTTCTAATGGGTTGGCCTTTTAGTGGTTAATTACTCAATTCAAGAAAGGTATTTATCCCTTCTCTTTCACCTGGCTTCATACTTTGAGCTTATGCTTAGATATATGTAGTTTATTGCTATATCATTTCATCAAAGGTGACTCTAAAATTAGGATATAGTTCAAATCACCATGACATACGGGAGGGGTAAATTTCAATACTCCAAAAATGCATCATATAAATACAATGCTATGTGATCAAATTAAGGGACCAAGACTCTAATCATCTATTAATATCACCTAAGGTTGCATCCAAAGGGATTTCAAGAGCATTAATGCATCCATCTAGCTATCATTCAAGGGACAAGGGACTACATAATTCTTAATACACTTCATATGAGATGGAATTTCATTTTTCCATGCATAGACCTATTTACATCTTCTACATATAGTTATTGCTCGTTATCAAGTGCATCTTGCACAAGATCCACCTAGGGAATGATTCTACACACCGAGACACACAGAGAGAGAGAGAGAGAGAGAGATGATAACATGGAGTGTGAAATGTAGTGTAGTGCTCAGATAATATGTTCACTTGGTCGGGTGACCACCGGGGTCATTCCAACTCCCCATTTGCATATTTTTATTTTTAGGATTTGATGTGTTTCTTTCATCAACTTTTGTTTTGCTTTCTTTATTTGTAGGTTTTAGGAAAAATGTACGATCAAAGATAAATATACAATGACATACAACTAGGAAACTAACAATGACATTTTTGAGAAAACATCTTGGGACCCTTTTATTATTTATCAAGTGAAATTTAGTTTTATAATACATTTCTATAGGTTTTGTGTAGTCACATGCACCTACATAAAAAAAATTGCGAAAGGTTCCCGATCATAAACTAAGGATTACACCTAGGCGCCATATTTTACCTAGCTAGTCCAGGCACTCTAGTCCCAAATCAACGATTCTAATGCTCATATAATTTTCAAAGGGATTGTCTTCAAAAATTTCTCCTCAAGTTTGTCAATTTTCCAGTTTGGCACAATCCATAATCTATTACAAAATCATCTAAGTACTTTATCCCTTCTCTTTCACCTAAGGTTTCATACTTTCTAGCTTATTGCTTAGGTTATATATGTACTTTATTGCTATATCATTTTGTTGTGACTCTAAAATTAGGATATAGTTTGTATTTTAAATAGTTACTTAATCACCATGACATATGGGAGGGGTAAATTTCAATACTCCAGAAATGCATGATTATTTTACAAATAAAACAATCCCATAATTCTTTCCATATATATTAGATTACAATTATGACTTAACATTATTATTTCCCTTATCAATTTCTGTATATGTTACTGTCATTAGGTTCCATGTCTAAGTTGGTTTAAAGTCCCTTGTTTTATTTAATTATTTTATTTCCTATTTTTAACATGTGTTATTCTTGGTGTTGATGCATTAACTATTATATTTCCATCAATATGATAAATTATTAATTATTGTCTTCTTATGAGTAGGTCACATTCTAATTTTCTTCATGTCTTACTATTTTGTGAAAGAATCAAATACTCATTGATTGATAGGTCAAATTCTAATTTGCTTTCATGTTTTACTAGTAAGAATCAATATTTGATGGATTACATTGAAAAAAATAAATTAAGAAGCCTTTGAAAAAGTGAAATTTTTATAGATAAAGTGTTGGGTTGATATAATACTTTCGGGTTGTGAAATCTTTTAGGTGAATACCATACATTAAGATAAAAGTGTACATCGTATAAAAATTTAAGAGGGGGATCATTTCAAAGCCCTCGAAATAGATTAAACTATTGAAGGAGTAGATGATATAGCTCATGATTATTATAAATAAACCCTAAACACTGATGATATTAATGGTATTTCAAACGAGATTAAAATTATCTTCAATGGAATGAGATAGATCATTATGAACTTGAGTGCATCTCTTAAAATCTGATCCCTAGGTATGTTTTTTGTGAAAGATATCTTAATATTCAATGTCATTAATATGTTAATATTCTTTCATCAACTTAGTTTACATGACATTTTATATTTGGTTTCAATTTATTAGGAAGAGTATTAGCCCCAAACCATAGATAAAAAAATCCTATACATAGTTCCTAAAAATAATTTCCTAGTCTAAACCTAAACTAAGGAAAAATAAGAAATATCAATAGTTGATTGGTTTTGAAAAATGATAGGCTAAAAAAAAACCAACCAAATTGTTTATATCTACTTTTATTATTTATCAAGATGTTTTTAAAATCTAAACCCTAAACAATGGTGAGCAAATCCTAAACCTTGAACCCCAAACAATATACCCTTATACATTTCTATAATTTTTATGTGTTCTCTTCCCTAAACCTTAAACCCTTCTTTGTGCATCCCTAAACACTAAACCCTAAACCCTTCCCCGAGCCCTAAACCTTAAACCTAAACCTCAACCTTTAAAAAATTCTAAACCTTGAGGAGCCCCGATTAAGTAGTTAAACCTTGTCCTAAAACCTAAACTCTTGAGAGTATTGATTGAGGATGTTCCTCGATCCCCGAGCCAAAACCCTATATCCATAAGATCAAAACTAAGGATTACATAATCTAATAAACAATACATATTTCCTCAAAACATATTTTACTAATTGAGAACAAATATTAGGGTAAGTGCATGGAAATGGGGGCCCTAAGGTCCCCATAAACCATGACACCTTTTTCCCTAAATCAATAAACCCTAAACCGAACTTCATCGAATAATTAAACCCTTAACCATGCCTATGCTCAAAATTTAACAAAGTGATAAGAATAAATATTGTAGATTAGGATACAAAATTTAGTTTTTACTAAACTAATTATTTTTAAAAAAGATTTCAAGATTAAGAATAGAGCTCATATATTTGGTGAGCGTTAATTTAAGAGGATATTTGATGTTGAAATTATTTTCCAATATGCATTAATCCCATGTTTGAAAACCTCTATACAATGACATTGATTGGCACTCAATGATTCTTTCCCCCATTTTTGAGTTCTATAAATTATCTTTCAAATCCTTTAAAGTTTAAAGTAAGATAAGGTGTATGAGGTCCAAACACTAATGTTTCATAATTTATTTTGGATTCAATATATAAATTTTATTAATTTTCAAAGTAGCATATCAATCAACAAATAAAAAATGTGGAAGTTGGTCTAAGAGAATGGAAAATGTCATTTTTTTGGTTTTTCTTTAGTGGGTGTTAAGGGATGCTTTTAGCTTGCAGGATGGAATTTATAAAAAAACCACTTTTGTGTAAAAAAATTTTGGATGAGACAAATGTTGAGTAACATAAATTAGATGTGCACAAAAATGATGTGATAAGAATATCTCGTAAGAGAGGAATAGGTTTTGAAGATTATAAGTATAGGAAACATACCCAATGAAGTCGGGACAAAATTGGACCAAAAAAGAGCACTATAGGAAATTTTTGGGATAAAGAAATTATGGATGAAAGCCTTAAACTAATTGGATTTTTAAAAATTATTTCCTCATCATGTTTCAGGTAAAACCAAGATGACCATCTTAGTATGATTTTTTGATTTATTATGTGTTATAATGAATATTATGAGTATAATTTGAGAAATCATGATTTTTTGTGGAAAACACATCTGAAATTTTTCAATAACCATGTTTTCCTAAAACAAAACAATGACTATATTTTTAATCACGCATAACTTTTTTAAACCCTAAAAGTTTAGGAAATTCAATCAAAAAATCCTAAACTAACCAGATTAGAATATTCCAAAAACTATCTTCAAACCATGTAATGTTCTGGAGTCATAGACTAAATCCATAAGGTGACCCTATGTTATATTTACTAAAATAAATTTAAAGCATTCTTGTATAAATATTAATATATAAAGTATTTTAATGGCATGTTTTTAGTTTATCCCTCCAAAAATAAATGTTTAAGTATAAAAATTTTTATTTATTATTATTTATATTTTCTTTAAATTTAAAAACACGCCGCATTTATTTAAAATGGTAAATCTAACCCATTACATAAGTTCTTCACGTGATCCTCACACACTTACATTACATTATGGAATTCCATTCTCCCATATTCTATCATCTTTATTCCATTATCTCATTCTTGTACTTAGAAGTTCTATCTCATTTTTTAATTTTATTAATCCACGTCTCCATTGTCCTTACATACATTTAAGTAACCTTTATCCAAAATACACTTCTTTTAGTGGTGACTCATTTTTGGCATTGATCTATTTTCTAGTTTTTTCATGTCGTGGATATTTTTTCATGTCAGGATGTCGATAGAATTCCTTGGTTATGTAAATTTAAGGCTTCTAATAGTATTCCATAGATGCATGTAAGGTCTCATATATATTTTCTAATTATAGACACAAAAATAACACACTTGGGTAAATCTAGGTCTTAAATGCATGTTAACATTTACATGGTTCCTAAGCAAGAAAAATAGTAATTGAGAACTCCCCTTAGCATGTTTCTTTATCTTTTGCACTTTTATTGGCTTCTGAGTTTAACACACAACCGAGGAGTGTCGTGATCTCTTCTTTTTCGACCCTTTTTTTCACTTCTTAATTTCATTTTTATTACCTTGATTTTTCTTATAGTTATCAATTAGCAAATTCAAACAAGGAAATTTCATATAAATACATAATGCTCTTTGTGCCTTTAGATGTGCAAGCTTAGGTGATAGTAGATAATGCTAGTATTTGACCCCTTATTTTGAAAAGAATAATATGTATTTATATGATTCCCTTGTTTGAATTTTATAATTGACAACAAAGTCCAACCCATAGAAATAAAAAAGTAATTGAGAAGTGAAAGGGGGACTAACAGGTAGGAAAAAGATAATGAGGGACAAGAGCACCCAAAAGGACAAGATTGTTTGTGTTGCTTTGCAACTAGGCATTGTGTTCGATGTTAGAGAAAAATAAAATACTCAAATGTTTGGCGGGGAGTAGCATATCTATAAAGCCAATAAATATGCGAAGACAAAGAAAAAGAACAAAGGGAGTTGTGTCGATTACTAGTTTTCTTTCTTAGGAACCATGTAAATACTAACATGTTTTTAAACCTAGAAATGTACCCAAGTGCATAGATTTTTGTGTTTACAGAAGGATAATTTGAATAAGTATATGAGTTTAGTATGTTTGACTAAACACCAAGTTGAGAGGTACCATTAAATATTTTCCTAGCAAGAAACCCCGATAAGAGGAGAAAATATTCTATAGAGTATCTAACCAATCTAATATCTTCCCAAAAAAAAGTGAGGAAGGAAGAAAAACCTACAAAGTATCTACCCACTCTAATATTTTATAACCTCAAAAACTACACTATTGTCGATGGATTTAGAACCAACTGTAAATAGCAAAAATTCAAATGAGACTAAAGTTCATCTCATTTCACCATCGTGTATTGTAATACAATATTTGATGTATGAAATGTTGAATAGTGAAAAAGGAGAAGAAAGATCATGCCCCCATACCATGTATAAAAATGATGTAATGAATAAATAATGAATTAATCACATCCCTATATTCTTTAGTGAAATATACAATAAAGTATGACATGTTTTTGAATATCTACTAAAACCTATAAATTTTTATAAGAAACTCAATATATTTCAATTTTCTATAAATATGACCCTTAGATGGAAATGTCCAACATATACCAGAACATATTATGATTTTGTTGTTGGTGGATGGTTCTATACCAATGTTAATTATATGTTTAATATGTATTTGTATCCATTGCTAAGGATCTAATGGGATCTAATTCCTATATAATTTTATATACGAGTCTTGAATTATTCACATATCATTGATATATGTGTTATATACTATAAGAAATTGAATCCTCTATTTTGAAGTGTATGAGATGTGTTAGTGGAGTGTGTGACTTAAAATAAATGATGTGTACTCATTTAAGACAAGCCTAATAGTCTATGTTAGATCACATGGACAACTATATTACGTGGCCTCCATTGGGATATTATTTCTACAAGGCAATCATGTGCATGTAGTTTTTACACCCTTTTTAAATTAGTAAATGCTATAAATGCACTAAAATAAGATGTAAGTTTGTTCTACGGATTTATACTAATTAATTAACTTCCAACGTTAATCATGTAAAATAACAATACACATTAATACTTAAAACAATTGATAACAATAAGCTATAATATGAAAAATACATGAGAAGAAATGAAATTAATCATAAAAAGTTAAACAAGAGAGATCTTGTTGCACATACTAGATAATATACGGGATTAATGAACTTGAAGGTGCTTTGTTATCTAGATACTTTAACTATAAAATGGATTAGTATAGAACCATAAATATCTTTTAAGAACATATTTATGGATTTGGACCTTCTGTATAGTTTTGGAAATTTTGAAATTCTAGATCTATAACTTCCTATGCCATTCGCTTTCCTAGAAATGTGTGCCTTATTTGAAAACCTAAGTGTTGTTTTGTTGCAAAAACCTCTGAATATTTTGAACCAAACTTAAACCTTAACCATAGATGGAAGACCTTGTAAAAATATTAGTGTTTATGTTAAAGGATAATCCATGCACTACCTACATCGGAAATACTCCGAAGAGGCCTTAAACCACACAAATTTCTCCACCTATTATGTGATATCTATAAGGATATAACTAGGGAAAGGAGCCAATAGTGGAGTCATGGACCAATAATGGTGAGGGTATTTGTAAAGTGAGTGACTAGTACATGTACATTTGTCATTTAACATTTGAAAAAAAAGTAGCTAATAAAATGTGTCACATCAAATTACATCAAATAATCACCCAATCACATGATGCCACATAAGTGGAAAAAAATGCATGACATAATGCCCTACTAATGGTCCACCCTTTTTTCCTTTGTATGGAAAACTACTTGATTTTAATCCCTTTAAAAACCAATTTCCATAAAATAAAAAAGCTCAAAAAAAACTATTTAGATTAAGAAAAAAAAAATCTATTAAAGGGTATTTTTTTTTCAAAATTTGATGTATTTTTATGTGTGTTGTACACCCCTCAACTTGGGTGCATAACTACTAGCTCCTCTCCCCTAGTTTGGAAACTAGAACCACATTGACAATGTTTGGGATGATTTTTCGTTTGCTAAAACATTAAATTAGAATCTTTAGACGCTTTCAAATGAGGGAACTAGACTCATTTACCTATTTAATTTCTTCATAACACAGTACTGATTTCCGTAATACATGTGTACCTCCTTTGGTGAGATTTAGGGCATCTTGATTTCCTTTTGTGTCGGTATTTGTAGTGAGATCTCATGATAGTGCAAAGTAAGTAAATGAAGTGATCTATTAACTTTCTTAGATAGGGTTCCAAATGTAATTTGTTATGAAAAGGTTGACCTAAGAGGATGTAATGATCCAACAAAGATAATAGAATTGAAAGAAAATTTAAAGGACTTTTCGGTCCAAGACAATTTAACAAGTACCAAAGATTACTTATCCTGACCATACCATATGATTTAAAGGAGAGGTATTGAAGAAGCCCGTTAAGGAAGAAGACTATATATCAAATACTATAGTAACCCTGATATATTCCCATTTAAAATTTTAATGAGATAGGAACGAAAACCTATGAAGAAATTATCTTCATCAAAACCTTCTATAACCCCACATACCACACCATTGTAGATGGATCTATGCCCAATAAACACAAAGTATAAAAGATAATGGGTGCACCCATGCCATTCCAATGTGTGGTACAACTAATTAGGAGTGTGTAATATGTCTTCATAATGAATGATGGATAAGGGTACCCATGCCCCCAAAACCTTATATATCTAATTAAAAATGAATATTATACATGAGATTAGAGAAATATTCATGCCCCTTATAAACTATTTTGAACTATTTCAACTGAGTTAGAAAGTATGTGAAAAATATGTATCTGTAAGTAGAAATTTGAAACCATAGAAAAATATTGTGTGGGTGTATGCAGGGAAGAACTATGTGGGAGGTTCAAGAATGTCCATATGGTCCTTGAATATTCTTTATGTTTTTGAACATGTGTATTTTTTCCCCAATTTATGTGTCTAGAGATCTAGAGATATTTTCAAGGACTAGTACTCTGCAAAAACTATTACCTAAATCTAGGAATATATTTTGTAAATTATAATCTTTCTCAATAAATGGTCATGTTATGAAAATAACACACCCCTACTTTCAAATAAAAAGTTGGGACCGTTAGGTTGTGGAGCCTGTTTTTGTGAGAAAGTGTTGAAGACTGTACACTAAGAGTACTTTACACTTTCCACATTTGTCTCACAGGAGTTCGAGGGCACAACCCCAAAAAAATGGCCTTAAAACGTGCCCGATGTATCGAAAATGTGTTTTTCTCATATGGGTTGGATTTTTGACCCATATGTTTATGGGACAATTTTTGCCCATGGTTTTGATACCTACGGTTTTGTAAAACTGCTTAAGTAGTTGTCTACTTATATGGTTTTATGCATATGGTAGGATAATGTAACATTACAGATGTGTTTTGAATTTGGTTGTGAATTCTATAGAGTTTGTTGAGCATAGCTCCAAATAGATCTGGTATTGTATTGAGAGAGAGGTGGCTTGTAATAAAATCTGAGCAAGTGATTCTTGGTGGATGTAGCCCAAATTGGGTGAACCACGTTAAATATTGTCTCTTTGTGTTGTGTTATTTTATTCTACACTTTTATTTAAGATCTGTAATATTTTTTGCATATTAGTTTCTACTGATTGCGATTATGTGAGGGATTATTCTACATATTTTATCCCTTATTTCCTAACAATTGGTATCAGAGCCTAGTTTGGTTTGCTGAAGTTTTGAATCATAGGGAAAGTTTTATCTTGAGTGGGAGCTATGGTAGATGATGGAAGATCTAGGGTTGATAAATTCAACGGGCATAATTTCAGTCTTTGGAAGATGCAGATGGAAGATTACCTTTATCAGAAGGATATTTATATTCTGTTGTCTGAGAAGGTGAACAAACCCTCGAGCATGATGGATGCGGAATGGGATTTTCTGGATAGGAAGGCACTTGGGACAATCCAGCTGTGTCTTGCATCTTCGGTATTATTTAATGTTTCAAAGGAAAAGACTACAAAAGAACTGATGGATGCATTAGGGAAGTTGTATGAAAAACCCTCTACCTCAAATAAGATATTTTTAATGAAAAAGTTGTTTAATATGAAGATGTCTAAGAATGGTTCAATATGAAATCATTTAAATTATTTTAATATGGTTGTAAATATGCTAGCTTTGGTTATAATAGAATTTGATGAAGAAGTTAGGGCTTTATTAGTTTTGTGCTCTTTACCTGAGAGTTGGAATAGCTTGGTAATGGCGGTAAGCAACTTGGTTCTAGCTAACTCAAAGTTGAAGTTTGAGGATGTTGTAGGGGTGATTCTAAGTGAGGAAATGTGAAGAAAAATAGCTCTGGGAATCTTCTACTTTAGGGAATGCTTTGATAGTGGAAACTAGAGGGAGACAAAGAATAGAGGAAGCCATGGAAAATCAAAGGATCAAACAAGGTCAAAATCCAAAAGCAAGATAGTATGTTGGCATTGTGGAAAGTCTGGGCATGCAAAGAAGGACTGTTGGGAGCTTCGGGATAAGAAGAAACAACAAGAAGAAAACAAGGAGGCAAATGTGGCAACGGGTAATGTATGTCAGGATGCTTTGATTCTTTCTTTGCACAATATTACTTGAATCTTGGGTTTTAGATTCGGGGCTTCTTTCCATGCTACTCCACATAGGCATTATTTTGTTGATTATGTTCAAGGAGATTTTGGGCATGTTTTTCTTGGTGATGATGAGCCTTATAACATAGTTGGAAAAGGTTTTGTTCGGGTTAAGATGCAGAATGGGAATACTTGGCTATTGAAGGATGTCAGACATGTGCCTACATTAAGATGAAATTTGATATCGGCAGGGCAATTGGGAAGTGATGGTTGTATTGTGATATTTACAATGGACTCTTGGAAGGTTACCAAGGGTGCTCTTGTGGTGGTAAGAGGTAAGAAGGTTGGAACCTTGTATTTAACCACTTATAACACTAATATTTGTAATCTTGTGGCTTCAGTAGATACAACATTGTGGCACTATAGGCTCGGTCATATGAGCCATAAGGGCATGGAGATCATAAAGAAGGATTTTCTTGGATATACAGAAATAGGTTTGGAGTTCTATGAGGACTACATATATGGGAAACAAAAGTGAGTAAGGTTTCTCAAGGTTGGACCTACAAAGAAAGAGAGTAAGTTAGAGTTGGTGCATTCTGATGTGTGGGGGTGGCTCAGGTATCATCTCTTGGGGTTCAAGTTATTATGTTACTTTTATTGATGATGCAACAAGGAAAGTTTGGGTTTATTGTATTAGAAACAAATATGATGTATTTGACACTTTTTTAAATGGAAAGCCTTGGTAGAGAATGAAACAGGTCTTAAGCTAAAATGTCTCAGGTCAGATAATGGAGGGGAGTATTGCAGCAATGAATTTGATGATTATTGTTCTAATAATGGAATCCATAGGAAAAATATGGTTCGAGGAACTCCTCGCAGCAGAAATGGGGTGTCGAAAGGATGAACAGAACAATAATGGAACGTGCTAGGAGCATGCGAGGTTACATGCGGGATACCTCTTTTCTTTTTGGGTAAAAGCGGTGAGCACAATTGTGTACTTGATAAATAGAGGACACTCAAGTGCATTGGATGGAGGCATACCTGAGGAGGCTTGGTATGGTAAGAAAGTTGATTATTCATTTCTTAGAGTCTTTAGATGTGAGGTGTTTGTCCATATAGACAAGGATGATAGGACCAAGCTAGAGGCTAAATCGAAAAAATGTACTTTCATTGGTTATGGTGGTGATGACTTTGGATATAAATGTTGGAGTATTAAGGATAAGAAAATCATTCGATCTAGGGATGTGGTCTTTAATGAGAAAGTCATGTATAAGCAGTAGTTGTAGGAAAACAAGGAAGAATCTAAGAAAGAATATGCAGTGGTAGAGGATCTTCCGGATGGAAAAGTGACACATGAATCAGTTTAGGAACCTCCTCAACAGGAACCCCAAACTCCTATATTGAGGAGGTCTTCTAGGGTAAGAAGAGAACCTGAACATTTTTCTCCTTCTCTTTATTATTTATTACTCACTAATAGTGGAGAGATAAGAGATTTGATGAAGTAATACAGGTAGATGCCAGGAAGAAGTGGGAGCAAGCCATGGATGAGGAGCATCGAGGCTCTCATGGAGAACCAAACATGGGATTTGGTGAAGCTATCCAAGGCAAAGAGCATTACGAGAACAAGTGGGTGTTCGAGTTAAAGAGGAAGAAGGAGGAAAGAAAAGATACAAGGCCGGTTGGTGGTCAAGGGTTTGCACGAAAAAAAGGTATAGATTTTGATGAGATTTTTTCTCTTGTAGTAAAAATGACTTCTAATAGAACTATTCTAGGAATAGTTGCAGTAGAAGACTTGCACTTATAACAGCTTGATGTAAAGACTACATTTCTCCATGGTGATTTGGAGGAGGAACTATATATGCAGCAACCAGAGGGCTATGAGGTCAAAGGTAAAGAGGAGATGGTGTGCAAACTAAAGATGAGCTTGTATGGTTTGAAACAAGCTCCACGTCAATGGTATAAGAAATTTGATAGCTTCATGATGGAGCAAGGCTATATTAGATGTCATTTTGACCATTGTGTGTATACAAAGAAATTTGAGGATGGCAGTTATATTATCTTGTGTCTGTATGTGGATGACATGTTGGTTGCAGGTAAAAACATGCAGGAAATAAAAGTACTCAAGAAGTAGCTAAGTGAATCCTTTCTATGGAGGATTTGGGGGAAGCCAAAAAAATCCTTGGTATGAGGATATCTCGATAGGAAGGAATAGAAGATGACTTTATCTCAGGAAGAGTACATTAAGAAGGTCTTAGAGAGGTTTAATATGCAAGATGCTAAACCGGTTGGGACTCCTTTGGAAGGCCATTTCAAGTTATCAAAGGAGCAGTGTCCCAAGACAGCAGAGAGAGAAACCAGATGTCTAAGGTACCTTACTCATTAGTGGTTGGCAGTTTTGATGTATGCCATGGTGTGCACTAGGCCTAATATTTCCCATGTAGTGGGAGCGGTGAGTAGATTTATGAGTGATCCAGGTAGAGATCACTGGTAGGAAGTAAAGTGGATCCTTCGGTATTTGAGAGGGACCATGGGGATAGTTTTGTGCTACAATGGATTAGACACCACTTTGTGTGGTTATGTAGATTCAAATATGGCTGGAGATGTAGACAGCAGGAGGAACATGACATGTTATGTTTACATTGTAGGTGGGACAATAGTGAGCTGGATTTCACGACTACAGAAGTTGTGGCTTTTTCAACCACGGAGGTTGAGTATGTTGTTGCCACAGAGGCAAAGTACATAAATTATTTGGTTACAAAATTTCTTGAGGATTTGGGGCATAAGAAGGAGGAAGGAAATCTGCATAGTGATAATCAGAGTGTTATACACCTAGCTAAGAACTCTTCTTTCCACTCTAGGACGAAGCATATATAGTTAAGGTACCATTTCATCAGGACAACTTTGGAGGAAGAGAAGTTGAAGCTGGAGAAGATTCATACAAGTCAGAATCCTGTAGACATGATAACCAAGGTGGTCACAAGGAAAAAATGAAGTTGTGTTCATCTTTGGTTGGTCTTCATGGAAACTAGTGAAGGGTTGAGAAGCTTGCTCAGAGGAAAACTAGTCTCCAAGATTGTTAGATTGTTAGGTTTTGGAGCCTATTTTCATGTGAGAAAGTATTGAAGACTGTACACTAAGAGTACTATACACTTTCCATAGTTGTCTTGCAAGGGTTCGGGGGCGCAACCCCCGATTTTTTTTTGGCCTTAAAATGTGCCCGATATATCAGGAAACATGTTTTTCTCATATGGGCGGGATTTTTGACTCATAGGTTTATGGGACGATTTTTTCAAATGGTTTTGATACCCACGGTTTTGTAAATTTGCTTAAGCAGTTGTCTACTTATATGGTTTTATGCATAAGGTAGGATAATGTAACATTACATATGTGTTTTGAATTCGGGTGTGAATTCTGTAGAGATTGTTGAGCATAGCTCCAAATAGATCTAGGTATTTTATTGAGAGAGAGGTGGCTTGTAATAAAATATGAGAAAGTGATTCTTGGTGGATGTAGCCCAAATTGGGTGAACCACATTAAATATTGTCTCTTTGTGTTGTGTTATTTTATTCTACACTTTTATTTAAGATCTGTAATATTTTCTACATATTAGTTTCTACTGTTGTGATTCTATGAGGGATTATTCTACATATTTTATCTCTTATTTCCTAACAGGGACTCACTTGAACTTTGATAAGGTTATCTTATGGAAATTAGATATTAAATAAAATGAAATCTAAAATAAGACTTTGAAATTGGACCTTAATAGCATATGAAACTAGAACTCCACCTCCATGTCGTACTCACATAAGAACTCCACCCAACGCCACTGGCGAGCATTGAGGTTTGGCTGTGAAAATATATGCTGACTACAATGATTTTCCTCAAAATGAATGCCTACCCAAAAGGAAATAACGCCAAAGCATAAGAGCATGAACAATTGCTTTTTAAGCTCTAAGTCATGAGTGGGATAGTTAAGCTCGTAGTCTTTGAGATTACGTGGCTTCAAGGCAATAACACGACCCTCTGCATAATAAATGCTCCCAAAACCTCTTGTGATGCATCATTACAAATAATGAAATCCTCTCGTAGGGTCCAAAACTGCTAAGATAGGAACCGTGGTTAACCTTTCCTTAAGCAACTGGAAGGCTGCTCAAAATTCTTTGACCAATAGAGCTTCTTCCCTTCTCTTTGAAGGGAACTAATAGGGTGAGAAATCCTAGAAATGTCCTGAATAAATGCGGTAGTAACCTATTAAACCCATAAAACTCATCACCTCGAATGCGATGTGGGCATTGGCCAATCAATAATAGCCTGTATCTTAGAAGGATCTATTGAGATACCCTCTCCTGATATGATGTGTCCCAAGTACTTAATATCATATGCATAAAATAAGCTGCATTTTTCTAAGTTCCCAAATAACTTCTTTTCTCTTAAAACCTGTAGCACCTTCCCCAAATGCTCCTCATGTTCCTCCTAGGAACGATATATATATATATATATATATATATCATCTAGGAACACTAAGACAAAGAAGTCAAGAAAAGTCTTGAATACTCCATTTTGAGGCTCATGAAGAAAATTGGGGCATTGGTCAAACCAAAAGGGGCAACTGTGAACTCATAATTCCCATAATGTATACGGAAAGTTATCTTATGAATGTATGCATTTGAAATGTGCAACTGATGATACCCTGACTTGAGATCGATTTTGGAGAACACTCTCATTCCCGAATTTGATCAAACAAGTCATTAATCCTAGGGAGTGGATAACAGATTCTTTATTGTGAATTTTTGAGCTTTAAAGTCTACACAAAGTCTGAGAGAATCATCCTTATTTTGCACAAATATGACTAGCTCTCCCCAAGGATATACACTAGGGTGAATGAGACCCTTCTCCTATAACTCCTCTAATTATATCTTGAGCTCATGAAGCTCCAGAGTCATCATCGATAGGGTGCCCTAGAAACTGGTGTTGATTCTATCACTAAATCAATGGTGAAATCCACCTCTTTGTGGGGTGGTAACCCTAGAAGCTCACCTGGGAACACATCTGCATACTCCCTCAAAATTACATGATCATCTAAGAGTGAATGCTCTGGAGTGCTCTCTGATTGATCACTGATGGTGATAGAAAACAACTGACAACCTTTACGCATGCTCCGATTGAGTTGCTTAGCTGATATCATGCACAAATAGATAGGCCTCTACATCTCTAATATCACAACTGCACTCTCAATATCATCCTGACATTCAATGACCTTATTCCTGCAATCCACCTTGCCCGATGAGCCTCGAGACAATTGATCTGAAAACGTGTGTTGTATTTTTTTTCACTTTTAAAAGTTTCTAAAGATAGTGATTTTCTTAACCAATTTTAAGTATTCTAAACTCCAAAAATTGATTAAATTAATTATTATGCATCCCTCCTATATGTAAAAGTAGCCATTTTGCAGAGCCTATCGTAAGTCGAAATTTTTCAATCCTCTTACGCATGAAATGATCGACATATAACTTGAGCCCTGAAACGCTCCTCAAACAACTCCCAGGTCACTATATCTCGAGTCAAATGGAGCTTCCACTCCTCATTTCTCCACCAAATGCATGTTGTGTCTCGGAGGAGGTGTATGGAAAACCGAGGATTGTGATAATCTTGTAATAGTGCAAGCCAAAGGAGCTATCAAGTCTAAGGATCCATGACTCGATCCCAAAGCCATATGTAGTGTCGGTGTATGTAGGTGGATGCAAGCGAAGAAGATCCCTAATCACCCGACCTATATCACAATCCCGTGGCTGTGGTCCAACGGTGAATGAGGTCATCCATCCCCAAATGGTCCCTCAAAGCTGTGTGAGGAAAATGAAGGTGCGAGGCCACCCTCTCATGGTGAATGGAAGGGCTATGTGACCTCTCACCTTGGGGTATAAATCTTTTGCACGCTCAGTGTGCGTGCTCGCCAACGGCTCCTCGTCTCCTACTGGATGTCCTTCCCTCTCATTTCCTACGGTGGTGGAAGGTGATGCTACACAACACCTATCAGCTTCTGAAGAGCCTTTAAGATATGAGTGTCAACTTTCCTGGTGCACTGCGACTTTTTAGGCATAGGTGATCTATGTCCCAAGTCCCTAACCGATCGATGTCTTGTGGGTGTCATATTGTGTTTGAGGTAAGAACGGATTATTAAGTTATAAAAAGTTGTGAAAACTTTTAATTGTTTTCGTTAATGTTATTAAAATATTATTAACTAATAAATTATTTACACAGAGCGTCCACATGTGCGAACCATCGCTTCATCAATAGGTTGACTAAATTTTGACCGATTAAATTTAATGCCCAACTTCAAGACACTGAAAATCCCACCAAATGGTAACTAAAAATTTGGGTAAATTTTATTTTTAAGTGAACAAATAATACTAATGATTTTCTTAACATATTATGTTTAATAATTGTTTTATATTTATTTAATTTACCCAAATAAAGTAATCACTAGCCCAATACCAACTTAATTATTTATTCCTACTAAAAGTTTACTAGGGTCACAATTAATAAGTTTGCACCCTTTTTAGTTTAATTAGTTTTCTCCTTTTTAATTAATTTTCCCACACACCCTCCTTTAATTTATTATCCATTCCCATTAAATTCCCATGACTTAAAGTGTGTAGGGTTTAATGTGAGCCCTAGGATCAATCTAATCTTGGCCCTTGATTTGAATCTTTCCCTAAAGTTTCCCTAACTCAACTTAATGTTTTCTTTTCCTTTCTTTTCCTTTTCTCATTTGTTTAATCTTGTTTTCTTTTTGTTGTGTAGGTTGACGAGCTATGGAGTTTTGGATTCATGGATGCTCAAGTTATCTACTTGTATTATTTATTTTGTATTTTTTTAATTTCTTTGTACTGATTTGATCTCTTCAAAAAAATTGGTTAGTATATGGAATACCCTATTTTTTTTATATTTGTCGAAGGAGGCAAATCGCCTATGAGCACGTGCGTGTGTGTGTGTCAAATTTGAAAGCAATCCCAATTAACAAAAATCGTAGGTTTTGATGTGTAATGGGCGCCAGTTTGGTGTGTGGGATCTACGGTGGAGGGTGTGGAGGTGGACTGTGAGGGGTGAGGGTGAGGGGATTAGGGTTGGGGTTTTGGGAAAGGGAGGGGCGGTGATGTGGTGGAATGATGCAAGGTGGGGAGTAGGCGGTGGGCGGTGGAGCCACGATTTGGTGCGTGCGTAGGGATTTTGGAGAGGGTTCAAATCCGTCCCATCTTATATGTTTTGATTAATATGTTTTAGAAATAAACAATTAAACTCATCGTATTTTTTGTTTGGTTATTATAAATATTTAGTAATATATATTATATTATTTATATATACAATGCATATAATATATATTAATATGTTATAATACACGTTAATATATTATAATATATATATATATATATATATATATTTATATATATATATGAACATATTATAGTGGAATATATAACTATATTAATATATAAATAAATATGTAAATATGTATGAATGTAACATAAGTATATTATATAATGCAAACTATACTTAATATATTTTTAATATAGTTATATTACTGACAATGCTAAAAACTAATTCAAGTTGTAAAATAATAGATTGAGTTTAGACATTGTTGTGAAGTATGGAAACTCAATAATCTCTTTCAATATAACTATATTAAGATGATTTACTTATTAATGTGATAAAAGGGTTGTATGAAAGTATGTCAAATGAGAAAAGAGGCTTG
>CM031239.1:1039543661-1039579802 GCA_018340775.1 Taxus wallichiana var. yunnanensis
AAAGGGGTTTCGGGCAGAATTGGATTCAGTTTTTGTATCTGTATTTGAGTCTAGATCCTTTTGCTCCAAACATTAGGCGTTCCAGGGGCATCTTTCCACCAATTACATTTCTCATGTTGACGTTTTTGCATCCCATAAGTAGTAAAGGTGTGTCTTAAGCAAAAACATCTTCTACACTGGAAAGGTAGATGAAAGGAATGATAACCAGATCGTACCAATCCAAAAACATAGATGCTAATCAAACACCACGATCTATAAGATTAAATCAATTCGCCAGAATAACTTTACATAAACCTTTGCAAACAAATGAGCAACAATATCATATATTATTATGGAACTCAATGTAATACATTGAGAATGGGCCTTGCTTAAATAGGCAAGGAATAACAATCTAAGAACCAATCAAGGTCATAGATCAAGCCATAAATCAAGGAAATAACTAGTCATCAAAGAATTAGTCAAGACCATATATTTAGGAGAGAACTAGACATCAAGGATCTAGTCAATACCATAGATCAAGGAAAGAACTATACCTAACAACTAGATAATATCTCCTAATATCTAAATAAGATAAAAGAAATATCCACACACATAAGTGGGTGACGATAAATACAATAAAGGTAAATAAAGTACCTAGGTGAACATGAGCTAAGGTAAATACCTACTCTAACAGTAGACCTTCATAATCTAGAGGTTATGACCAAGTTCTATTTTGCACTCTAAGATCTATGGTTGTAGGAAGGTTTTTATCAGTATCAAGTTCCACCAAGATCCGGGCATAGGTAGTATGGGTGTAATTAGTGGTTTGAGAATCTATATAGAGTTTAGTTCCCAAGGTGTTGCCAATGGATGTCAAATAGTCACGACTCCAGAATTGGAGGGGTAAATGGGGTAGCCTGATCCAAATAGGTTTCCATGAGAATGATTAGTGAGTGGGTTAAAGGAGGGGAACTAGGGTTTAATGACCAAATATTTAGATTGGCAGTCCAGATCTTGGAAGAAATGATGTTTTTATCAACTATTGAAGAGAAAGTCACAATGAAAATACCTTTAGCACATGGGTACAAGTCTATCCTTCCAGTTAAAATTGGAGTCCAGTGCTTAGAGATCCATGCGTGAAGAATAGGAAGGTTGGGCCATAGTCCCCGAATCTACAAATCAATGCATGCTCTTTGTAGTAAATCTTAGATGAAATGAACTCTTCCCCAAATGTAATACATGGGGTAATGTCTGCAGGTTTCATGGAAGATTCCTTGTCATTTAAAACGTCTTTGAAGGAGGTCCCATAGGGCCGCGAATAACCTCTCTCGTATCCAGTCCACGAGCAGATCCCAAAGCCCGAGAAGGAACATTGTCATTCGTATCCATAGGAATGCCCCCAACATCCTCAAATGGATCTTGAAATAAACCACGGCTAGGGTTTGTGTCGCCACCCTGAAATAGAGGTTGAGTCGAAAGAAATGGAGCTCCATGCATTAGCATTGAATGTGAGATCGATCCAAAACCAGGGTGAATCCTCTCAAACAATCTCCAAAGTCATTTCGCCTCCATCTCCACCTCCTGGCCGATGAACTCTTGTCGAATCCTTACGTGGAGCTATATTTTTAGGGTTCATAGATTTTAGAGTAGTTAGGGCTCGTGTAGAGACCATCGTATGTTTTTTACTCCCGTTTGGTTATTTTTGAATCCATGAAATAAAAGTTCCTATTAAATACCTATATCTAACTAAAATTAGATTTGAGAAAATAACCAATTTTTCCACAAGTCTATTTATTTTCTATCTTAAACTTATTTGAGTAATTCCTTCTTTTTTAAAAGGAGAAAATTTCTTAGTCAAAATTAATTAAATTAATACCATTAATATATTAATCTTTTTTACCATTTAGTAATAACAATGAAAATTAACTATTAATAACACACACACACACACACACAACCTTTATTATTGTTAATAATAAACAAGAGGACATTTAGTTAACTTTATATGGATAACACTAGGTATAGGATAGTGAATTTATTTAGCAAAAAAAACAAAGTAGTTTATGAAGGCCACAACCTACTTTGCTTGTTTTGTTTTAAATGTGTGTAAGGGTTGGGGGAGGGTCGCTGACCCCACCCCCACCCCATTATTATATGGGATGGGGGGTGGGGTTGGCGACCTTCCCAGAACATCTATCTTGTTATTAAAAGGAACCAATCTTCTGTATTTTGAGACAATGACCGGACTTAAATTTGAACTCGGTTTTTTGTTGCCTTCAGCCCTACGTATATATATTACTTTCTTTGTTATGGGAATTTATACACAAATACATATTCTTTAGAAATAAAAGAATGTATATAATGAAAAATAAAATGTAGATCTTTTCACAAATGAAATTTACCCAAATGGGTATTTTTATTGGAAACAAATTTACAGCAAATAATGAAAATTACAAACCCTTAAATAGAGTAGAATAAAAATAGAAAAATAGAATAAAATGGATTTGGGATGTGTATATCCATCCCCAAGCTTTCTCCTTTCCTCCCATGGCTTCCTCCTCTTCCATTTTCCCTTAACCTGAAAAACCAAAAATGAGTGAAATGAGCAAAGAATTGAATAAAAGCCTTCCTTAAGGATTTTAGGTTTGATTTGAAATCCTCCCATCCAATGGCCTAGATTGAATTCATCTAATGGACCAAAATATCTCCTACAAAAGTTAGGTTGGGGTAGGTGAGGTGATCATTTGATCACATGTGTCCCCTTTTTGAATGGGGTCACTTGTGTGTTTTGAAAGTAATTAAGTTATTTCCTTTTAATTTTGATTTAATTTAAAATAAAATCTCCCCTTATTAGTTTAGACTACCTTTACACTAGAGAATTAAATAATATTCCTTATATAAATGGAAGGGTTATTTAGACTTGGACTTTTATTATTAAAGTATTGCATGACCTTAGAAGCCTATGTATTAAATTAATTTAAGATAAATTGAATGAAATATTTTAAACCCAACCACAGACTTAATCAATTCTTTTATTCAATATTATTATTTATTAAATTTTTTGTTGATCGGTTATCAACTAAGGGTTTAATTCATTTGTTAATTAATTAATTAAAAAAAAATATTCCATAATTTCTCTAGTATAACCTATGTTTGGTTTTGGGTTTCGTGTATAAATTTTTTTTTGGGCGTTACAAGGATAGTTAAGCTCGCAGTCTTTGAGCTTACTTGACTCAAAGGTAATAACCCGACTCTCCTGCATAAGAACTGCTCCCAGAACCTCTAGTGATGCATTAGTACAAACAACGAAATCCTCTTTAGGGTCTGAAACTGCTAAGATAGGCATTGTGGTTAACCTTTCCTTAAGCAACTGGAAGGCTTTCTCACACTTCTCTGACCAATAGAAATTCTTCCCTATACTCTGAAGGGAAGTAATAAGGTGTGCAATCCTGGAAAAGTCCTGAACAAATCTGCGGTAGTAGCCTGCTATACCCATAATACTTCTCACCTCAGTAACTAATGTGGGCACTGGCCAATCAATAATAACCTATATCTTAAAGGGATCTACTTTGAGATACCCTCTCCTGATATGATGTGTCATAAGTACTGAATCTCCGT
This sequence comes from Taxus wallichiana var. yunnanensis, assembly GCA_018340775.1. Classification (NCBI taxonomy): domain Eukaryota; kingdom Viridiplantae; phylum Streptophyta; class Pinopsida; order Cupressales; family Taxaceae; genus Taxus; species Taxus wallichiana. The sequence goes on from CM031239.1 coordinate 1,039,547,259, forward strand.
TTGAAAGAAGCTACATTTTCCAAGTTCCCAAACAACTTCTGCTCTCTCACAACCTGTAACACCTACCTCAAATGTTCCTCGTGTTCCTCCTCGAACCGAGTATAAATCAATATATCATCTAGGAACACTAAGACAAAGTGGTCAAGAAAATTCCTGAATACTCCATTCATGAGGCTCATGAAGACAGTTGGGGCATTGATCAAACCAAAAGGGACAACTGTGAACTCATAATGCCCATAACGTGTGCAAAAAGTTGTCTTATGAATGTCTGCATCTGAAATGCACAACTGATGATAACCTGACTTGAGATCGATTTTGGAGAACACTCTCGCTCTTTGCATCTGATCAAACAAGTCATCAATTCCGGAGTGGATAACGGTTCTTTATTGTGACTTTGTTGAGCTCCAACTTTGAGTGCTTTTCCAAGAGACTAACACAAGGAGAAAGACTTGTTTTACCACCCAACTGTAGGCATCATTACTAGGTATCCACAATTTTTTCACAATTTATTTGTGGATGTCTTATTCAAAATTGTGAATCCAAATTTGTGGACTCCACCCACAATTATTTTGTGAAAATATTAAATGTGACAAAATTTGTGACAAAATTCCACACTAAAAATCATTGTGAAAATTCCACATTTTTCAATTGTAACATTTTTCACATTTCTAATATTGTCAAATATCCACAATTTAAAAAATTGTAACATTTTTCACAAATTAAAAAATCTTAAAATCTAAAATTTTAATTTTTGATATATATAACAATAATACAAAAATTATAAATAAATCAACATTTTTAATTGTATAGCATCTTTTACAATTTTTTATTTTTACACATTAAATTAGTACAAATTTTCCTTTTATAGAATATGCTACAAATTTTTATAATTTTGAAACTTTCTAATTTTTATCATCTTAAAAAATTAATATTTTCATATTATTTTAAATTCAAATCATAAAATCCAATTTAATTATATAAATATTTATTTATATATTTAAATAATATTTTATTAAATATAATGATAGTATATTAACATAAATTAATTAAAATTCTAAAATAAAAACATTTCAAATAGAATATTTTGTGTAGAAAAAATGAAATTGTTTTCTTTAATTTTTATTTATTGAATACAATGAATATTTTTATAATAAAAGTGTAAGAAATCTTTACTAATCTCTGCATGCCGTGACTATGATATTAAAAATTAATAAAACATAATAATAGATTAAACTTTTAAAATATCACATGATCAATTTTCTAAAAATCTTTTTTAAAAATACCATGCAAAGATAAAACTACTATTTTATTAATATAATATGTAGATATAAAGACAACTCGACATATTTTGAAAACATGCAATAAATGTATTTTTAAAATAAATTTTAAGAAATACCATATTAATTATAAAAAATAGTTTTACAAATATTAAATTTAAAAATATTGAATATAAATATTTCAAAAGTTACATGCATAAATTGCAAAAACTGATTTCGAGATAATTTCACATAATTCATAAAGACTTATTTCAAATCTAAATTGTGGCTGAGCAAGACTAGTTGTAGAGGTTTTGATTTAGTTTGCTACATCTTCACTGGATAAAAATACTAGTATTGTTTGCATTCTGTGAATATTTCTCTTCAATCTACTTTTTCATAGGTATTTCAGATCCTTACTTTGAATCCTTACTTTCTTTGAATTCATTTATCTATAGACAAGATATAGATTAGTATTGTAAAAAAATCTTGCCTTGTGCATTTATAATACTTTCCAAAGAAATTTATATGTAAACTTCATAAAAATGATTGTCTACAATCATTTCCTTAATTACTCAAAGCTCTATTTGAGCTTTATCTGAGCATTTTCTTCATGTTCAATAGTACATTTTGAATCAGCTCCCTAACTTTACTATTAGATATCTTTTTGTACCTGACTCCCTTTGCATGGAGTCTTCAACTCAGTTATGTTGACTTGGCCCATATCACTTTTTTAGGTTGGGCATTCTTCCTAGAATCTTGATGATGCCTCTGTGATCTGTTGACTACCTCGTGCTAGCCACCACTAGAATGTATTCGTAACTACTTTGGCTCTTGCCTTTATTATTGCAATTTTTCTCCATTGGTTACCATGCTTCAGTCGCCTCGGCTTCTTCCCCTATCAAAGCATTATGGACAGAGAATATGTTAACATTTGTGCAGCATGCATAAATTCCAATAATAATTAGGAGAATATATTTTCTCTTCCAGTTCCGCCTCTTTTGATGCTATAAAAAGTGATTTCACTAGTTTTCAATCTCCATGCTTGAAAATGTCAAATCTTATCTCATCCACCCTTTGATCATTGAATTTCAACTTCAGATCTTATAGATCTGACAACCCACAGCTGGCTAAAAAATAATGTTTAAAAATTCCATGATATAAGGCTGACATCCCTACCCTTAGATCGTGATGCTTTATCAATGGTTCACAATTAGTCTTCTTCGATCCTAGTGAACGGGTAAAATATAGAAGTAAATATTTTTTTAATCTAGCCGAAAGCAAAAACAAACTCTATTTTTTAATTCTGTGTAACGTACCTTACTAATAAAATACACTTACCAGAAAATTTTTAAAAATAAAGAAATTTAGGGTGTCTATATATAAAAGATGAAAGACGAGATATATTATACAAAATAAAATTGTATAATTTTTCAAAAATACTACTCATTTTCTTTTTAACGATGACACTCTTTTAGAAGTCAAAGGTGACCTTTGAAATTTTAAGAATTATATTAAACGTATATTTTAAGGATTATTATTTTCATAATGAAATATGTTAGTATTAATTTTAAAGATATATTAAATATATATATTTGGCTTTTTTTTCTTCTTTCATAATCCACATTTTAACATCAACTCTAAGAATTACAATAAATATATATTTAGTTATAATTTTTCGTCTTTCATCACGAAAAAATTTATATTGAAAATGTAATAACATTTATTATTAGAATTATTAAACATTATATTTGGATTGTGTAGACTATTAATAATTTTAGTTTCAAAATTAAATTTTTAAAAATATGAAAAGAAAGCATGATTTTTTCACAATTAAACTTTAAGAATATAGATATTTTAAAAGTATAAATTTGAATTTTATGATATTGTGAAATATCTATAATATTTTAGAGAAGGCACTAATTTATTGTAGATAATTCACAATTTTTTTTTCAAAACTAGTGTATTGTGGACTATCAACAAAAAATATTTTCAATTTATTGATTATTTATAGGTAGACTTGATTAATGATTGTTATTATTTTTGGTTTCATAAATTATTCATAAATAATTTTTGGCTTATTATGTGGATTATCAACACAAAATTTAAAATTGGAAATGAAGTATATTAGTCATGATTGAATAATTTTACCTTGTTTAAGTTTTTATCATCCGTCAATAAATTATAATAGTGTAGATTGTCTTCAACTATAGTTTAACATATTTTGTTAGTGTATATTATTAAAAAAAAGAAATAACTAGATATTAAATTTCCATAATCCATATATCTAAAATTTTGTGAATAGTACACAATATTATAGTGTGTAGAATTTTCTCAATTTTATTTTAACATTAGAAATGGTGCCAAAATTTGTAATCGTAATAAAATTATATACTATAGATTATGAAAAACTAATGTGCAATGGCATACTAAATTGTCTAAAATATATGTGTATTTTATAACTTGTGAATAATACACAATCAAATTTTAGTGTAGACTTTGTATATTAAAATATAAACCTTGGAAATGGTATGATAAAATATCATCGTGAGATACTATATTTGGGTTGTGTTTTCTATCCATACTTCTATTTTAAAAGTTCTATATTTTTTAAAACATGTGGAGAAAATGTGATTTTATTACAATGAAATTTCAACATGTGGATATTTCACAAGTTTAAACTTTAATTTTATGAAATTGTAGAAAATCTACATTTCCTTTTATAAAGGTTATTTATTTAATGTTAATAACTCATATGATGATGGGGAAGGGGTTCAAACCATATGAGAGGAGTGAAATGAAAATATATGGCTTGCCCATTGAGCCATGAGGTTTAAGAGGGAAAATCCCTTCCTCTTTTCCCACAAAACTTCAAAATCCATCAAGCCATATGATGGATGGCGAAAATAATGCAAAAACATACTTAAGCAATATACAATACAAGAAACAAAACACCATGTACAACCATAAACAACTCTAAGATCTATCATGAAAAATAACATATAGAGATAAATCAAGAGCCTACCTCCAAAATCTCTCCAACACTTTTGTTTTTCCCACTTCTTTGTTCAAGAAAACTCTAACTCCAAAAGTATCCAAGCACCAAGAAAAACTAAAAAATGTTATCTTTCTCCCCACAGGAGTAATTGAATAAAAGTAAAAAAATTTCTCACCCATAGGGGGTGACATGTGTCACCCTCTCTTCCTCTAAGTCAAAGATTCCCTAAATAAAATGGAGAAAAAATAAACTCACTTTAAACACTCCGAGCCCAAATTGCCCAAACAGAAAAATAAAACAAGTTTGTGCTGTATTTTGAACACACATTCAAATCCATTTTACATGGATGGTGACAAAAGAGAGGCAAAATGGGAAGGAAACTCCTCTATGCCTTGAAATTAAGCCCCTACCTAATAAGTAGGGCCAAGGGCTTATTTTCATGCTAAATGAACTCCCAAAACTAAAAGGGTCACTTAAAATGCCATAAATAGCCCAATTTCGGGTTTGGAACATTTGGACTCAATTGTAGAGGATGTGGGGCCCACTCAAGGGTGCACATGTGACCCTAAGCCTATCTAATTAACACACACTTACCCAAATACAAAACTAAATGCAAGTGGGAAACCATTAAGTCCCCAAACCTAGTTTACTTAACAAAATAAACAACCTAATCACTAGTAATTTTACCTGACATGCAACATTACAAATAAGGGCCACTCATGGTGCCCAAACAATGAAAACAAACACTAAGGCCTCATACAACTAACATGGTTAGGACTTAGCCCTGTGGGTTGCTTGTGCACAATTTGTGTAGCTACCCTGAAACTCACGTTCTCCTGTGACCTATCACCTGCACACTCAATGCACACATTAAATGCATATGTCCAATACAAGTGTAAACCAACTACTCAATAAACGATCAAGTCCAAACATGAATTCTATGCCATCACAACATCAACATGGAATCGTAAATGAGAAACATGCACAATTACACACAATTCACCATGAGTTAGTCATAGAGATAAATATAAATGACATACAACCATGCTATCATATGTTCTCATCAATAATCGAATAATCTATATCATCAAGACATGTGACTAAGCTAAGTATCCAACATATATCAATTAGGCCCAAATAACATAATAATATGTTAGTATCCACAACATCTAATAAAATGTACCCACATACTAATCAAGCTAAATTGGTGCTATGTGCCCAAATCACCATACATGTCCATGAATATCAAATAACATATCATAATGTCCAGAATATATCAAATCATGTCTATGAATAAAGAAGTCAACAGATAACTGAGGCTATAAAAATGTGGGCACTACAGAAAATCAATTTCCAATATCTACAATAATCATCCCTTGAAGTACATTGCCATCTAATTGCAATGACAATAGGAGAAAAGAATCAAACTCCACATAATAGTCATATATAGCCTATTATAAATCTTCATAAAAATTGTAATAAACATAAAATCACATAAATTTTGATGAATTCTCAACTCCATATAATTTATTGATAAGTTCAAGTACTTCAAATTGAAGTGCACACTAATATGAAATTATATGACACCGCTCAACATGTTCTTTGGACAAATCCAATTTCTACATAAAAATCATATAATGTGATGAACTAGGGGGTATGATTACGGTAAGATTGTTGGAAGACAAATCCACATGCTCTAACCCCAACTAAAGAAATGCCTCTAGAATGATTTTAAATAAAATATTATTACTTATATATATACAAGACAAGATACTATATCACACTAATAATTTAGGAATAGCTCTAAAGAGGGCATTGTTGTACACATAGAGAAGTACTAGATATTGTGACCTACTTACACTATGGACAATTTATCACAAGACAACTCCATATGTTGAACACTAGTTAGATTCCCAATCCATTAAGGAATATTTGCTATCAACTTATTATTTTCTAGTTTAAGATACATCTACAACGTCAAAACTTGTGGAGATTTGAGAAAATTGCTCGAGAACAAGTTATTTCGTGAAACCAAAGCTATCTGCTATGAACACCAACTAATATCGTAGGGAATAGGTCTGATAAATTTATTGTTTTACAAATAGAGTTCTCTCAATTTAAATACAATCCCTAATAAACCACGAGGACAACCCCAACAAAATTGTTGCTTGATAAATCGAGTACCCTCATATTCCTCATTTTCCATATAAATGCTCTTACAAAACCAAAAGGATTATTTTTAGATAAATTCAAGTATTTCAAATATAAGGATGAAAACAAAAGGAATATGACCAAAAAGCATACTACACGATAGGGATGAAAATTGAGAGACCCATGACACAAATGATCAAGAATGGGTCTAGATAAAATTCTCATATTTTCCAACCAATAAGGAATCCTACATGATAACTTATTATAGATAAAGTTCAAGTTCATCGGACCTAAACTATGTAACATCACGGCTTACGATTCTCATGAAGTTCTTGTAAGTAAGAAGGAATGATAAATTCTCCATTTTTGAGGGCCTCCATCGATTCTCCTTGAAAATCCTAGACCTTAAAGCACAACCTATCTAGATCTCCCATTCCTATATCTACGGTATGTGCTAGAACTTTATAGGAATGCCAAAAGGGTGTAGTAGCTAGGGCTATAATATCTATCATTATTCTAAAGGAACATCTTTGGAGATCCATTTGACATATATTCATATGACAAAATCACCTCAAAACACTCTTCAAAAAATCCGTATTAACATTTTATTAATAATTATTTATTGTTCTAAGCTACATCAATGAAGTTTTTCTCTCACATTTTCTCCATAATTATGTTATAAATAATAATTTACATATCATCATATAATTCACAAAGTTGTAACAACTTATAAATTTAAATGTCACATTTTTTTATACATCCACTAAGTAGTACATATATCTCAAATACATCCATCGAACAACAATAAAGCCTAGGCCACCTGATTACCAAGCCTATCCAACCCGCCTTTACTCAACGCAGTCACCCAAAGTTGATCGAGTCAAGTCGAGTGTTACTTTCATACTTGTTTAGTTAATGTAATAAAGGGAACAAGAATCTCATGCAAGGATCATTTGGAAACATCTAAATGAATTCTTCTTTTAGGAGAAACATAAACGAAGGGGTAGTGGATTGAAATCTATTTTAATCGAATTAAAAAAACACATATAGCTCTGATGTGCCAGATTTAAATTTGAAAGATTAACACTGTGGGTTTACTTGGGATTATTTTATCTTGCTATAAATTCACATCGTAAATCAATTCTGACAAATGAGAAGGTTAATAGTATTCGTTAATGGCTAAAATTTTGCATTTGTTGAATATCCGATACCCCTTATACTCCAAACCTTCCCTCTCATCTCCCATGCCATGGCGCCTTCCCTCAACCATGCAAACATAGCAAATAAAAAAAAATAAAATATCTCATCTTATTAGCAAAAAAATCCTAAAATGTGTGTGTGAACTACGGTTGGGGATATTAGGGTTTAATATTTTAGTATTTGGCTAGAATATAGGATAACACCCAATGATTTTTCCTCTCCATGGGAATTTTTAATGTGGTAAAAGAATGTTTATACGTGGTGGCATTTTATAATATGTCTTAAGCCGTTTAGGATAAATTAAAGTATAAGAAAATAATAAAAGTCAAAAGTGGCTCCCCACAGAATTTTCCTACATAATAATAAGGTAGGATAGGAATTTATTATTATTAATAATAATAATAATTCCATTGCTTCTATCCTGTTAATATTTTTGAAAAGTATCATAATATAATTTTAATCATAATATTATAACAAAGTAAATTGTTGGATTAGTGTATTATGTGATTATAGGTTATATGAGGGAAAGTTAATGGACATATTAAAAAAAAAAATGTAATTGGCTTTTAATACGTATTTAAAATTTTAAAAATTAGCTCGAACTTTAGTAGTTGTAGTGTGTTTTTAACAAAATAAATTGGGGTGTTACACCTACTTCCACCTAGTTGACATCATCTAAAAGAACAAGCCTTGTGGCTATTCTTTAGTTTCACATGTTAAATAGCGAGGCATGAATTTAACAACTCACATAGTGTCACACTTTTGACAAATTTCTTCACTTGTTTCAATATTAGAAACATTTAAGGACTCACATAGTGTCACACCTTTGACAAATTTCTTCACTGTTTCAATATTAGAAACATTTAAGGACTCACATAGACTATAGTGTCACACCTTTGACAAATTTCTTCCCGTGTTTCAATATTAGAAACATTTAAGGACTCACATAGTGTCACACCTTTGACAAATTTCTTCACATGTTTCAATATTAGAAACATTTAACTAATCACATAGTGTCACACCTTTGACAAATTTCTTCACCTGTTTGAATATTAGAAACATCTATCTAAACTAGCAATCGCACACGAGGGGTGCGATGAAAACGCCGAAAGAGGAAAAGGGGAAGACGAAGAAGCTATTAAAACGAGAAACAAAAATTGAGGAGAGTTATGTTTGTGAACGCTAAATAGAAAAGAATAAGAAGGAGGTAATTGAAAAGATTTTGGTATAATAGATTCATGAGTAGCGAAGTGTTAATTCTTTTGTTTGGAATATTAAAGATAGGCTTCGAATATCCAATAGAGAGCCGGAAGTAGTTGGATATATATATAACATTCGAAAATAAGTGAAAAGGATACAAAATGTGTTTGCTATGTACATGCGATGATGCTATAAAGAAGTTGTTGCAGCAATGGAAGTTAGAGCACGAGAAAGCTAGAAGAGGAGAAGGAATTAGGGCGAGTGTTGGGGGAGGGGTGGGAGAGATGATGGAAGGGAGCGAAGGCGAGATTCCTCTATGAGCCTGGATTACGAAGTGGGGTGGAGGACATGCGAGAGTACCGGGAGAAAGAGAATCTTTGGAGATATACGGAGTGAAGAAAGAGACGGTACTCTCGATCTGACGGTAAATGTTAGGCCTTGTCTCTCGGTTCATGATAATCATTGTAGCGCGTGCCAATGTAAGTCCTTGAGACTTGTGGATAGAAAAAAAGCCCATGCCATTTTGAGCGGTAGTTGCTCACACCCCCTCTAGAAATCGGAGGAATAGGAACATGGAAGGGGTTGGTTGAATCCCAAGGAGGTCTGTGTAACGATCAAACTTGATGACGACAAAAGAGGCGGAGCGGGAGGTCGGAGGAAGCCCCATAGACTATGTCGATGATAGAACCCGGGCACCGTTGTGAAGACCTTTGTCAACCCATAAGTTAGCGGAGAGCATTACTTTACGGTTGATGCGAGAGAAGAACCTCGGGGTTCATTGATCATCTTCGATGTCGCCTGATGTTGGCGTCGGTATGTTCGGCAATTGACCTGGCAATAGGAGAGTTAAGGGATTTCAACATAACAAGGTTGTGCGAGTCCACAAGGCTATTTTGAGTGAAAAGATGAGGCACATCTTTAAAATCAATGTTTTCTTGTTCGAAAAGGGAGGAAACGGATCTTGACATAAGAGTTTCCCAATCCTGCACCAGAGGCATTGCATTACGAATGTTAAGCAGCAAGTTACGGAATGATGTCATGCTTTGGATCTGAGCCTTGTTGTCGAGAAAATTGAATGAAGGCAGACAGATATGTTGAATTCTTGCCAAAGGCTAGCTCCGTAAGACTTGCTGGCATAAAGAGGAATGTCCATAACTGGAGGTAAGCGGCCGAGGTCCCCAGCGGATCATAGATCTTCCTCCAAATGTAGAATTCTTGAAGTGCGGGAAAGCCTCCCTAAGACGGTAGTCGATTCTGGAAAGCAACTTTGGCCCGATGAAACTCATCTCATCAATCAGAATGTACTCGATGTGTTTGAGGGAGTCTTGAAGAGACGATAAAGCTTGCCCCTCTAAGGGTTTGAGTTCTTTAATGGGAATTCGGAGGCTTGCGTGTATTGTTGAACTGAAATGTTGAAAGCAGCAACCCTGTTGGGGCAAGCAGAAGGAGAGATGAAAGGCCTGCATTGGATGAAGAAGCAAATGAAGACTTTAAAATGTTAATGAGGAATGATTTTCCATGTGCAGCGAGTCCACTTGTATAATAAGCCTTAGTGGAGCGGGCTATTTTTTTGAGCGAAGTGTTGAGTAACTATGTTGAAAGCTTGTTGTTGTTCAGGAGATAAACCTGAAGCTGGAGGGTGCAATCTGTCCATGAGGGAAGAAGAAACATACTCTGCCTTTTTGTCTTCGATAAAAGTGGCACCAAGAGATTGTAGAGCAATAGGAACTCGGTGTGCACTCCAATTGTGAAGGGTGTCAAATTCACGAAGGCCCAACAATTTGCAAGTGTCGAGGAATGAAGCATTCCTGGCAAAGCGATCGAGCCAAAACTTGCCAATCATGCGGTGTTGAGCAGGCAAGGAGGGCTCGTCCTCTGAGTCGATGTCACTGCCGGAGGGGGGTGATGGATTTGACTCATGCCGTCTAATATGCCAGGGCTGATAATTGTATTTGAACAAGTTCCATCTAGAAATGGTTTCTTGAGGTGTCGAACCAATATCGGTAGAAATGTTGCGGAAAGGTTTGTATAGAAGGAGTTCTGACCAACAGAAAAGTTCAAAGGAGGGGGAATCCTTAGATGGAATGCATTGAAACCTAGGGAACACTCGAACAACAATTGCCCGATGCAGGGCGACTCTTCCATCTATTGTGTCTGCGGTGTTTGTTGTAACTCCAATTCGCGCAACTTCAATGAGTGGAAGGCTCTCCATGTTTGAAGGTCGGACCTTATATGCATCTAAAAGGAGGGATGTCTCTGCATCCTCACATTCTGCTTCAACCAATTTTCTTAAGATTTTTCTGCCTACATTGAGCGATACAAAAGTGCGACTACACATTACAAGTGGCAATTTGAGGAGCATGTGGCATGTTTCTTGTGCACTAATGTCATGTTCAACCACACTCTCAGTTAACATTTTCTTTATGGCCAAATGTGCTGGCTGATCAGGATCTAAATTCGATGAAAATCTAGAAAGCATTTGGTGGTATGTTTCTGACCTTTGCTCTGCTTTGGAAGCATACTTAGCAATGTATTTGAGGACAGCATGGCGAGATAGCACAGGTTGACAATCGATATTGGCTCTCCATATGGATAACATTGCTGGATTGTGTGTGTTCAATCTATCATCATTCCTGGCAGGTAGGTATTTAACAGAAGCAGTCTCATCAACAAACAAAAGAGAAGCGGGTCTATTCTCCCAAGGTGCATTGTATCGGCATTGGAGGCGGTTATTTTTTTCCGGAGGCAAGTATATTCGGAGCACTTTGTGTGGCGTTGCACTCGGTTTATCAACTCCTGCAAATCTTGTAGCGGTGAAATTGCAAGGATCTGAGACGAAACTAAAAGGCAAGGGTCATCCTGGATATTCCTGTGAACAAATTCCGAGTGGATGGAAGGAGGGCGCATATTCCATGCAGATATATAGGTATCAAAGAATTGTCTTGCTTTGTCCACATTCATATTTGACCCGATCGATCGATGCGATCAACGTTGGGAGCATCTCGAAGCCACGAGAAACCATGAACATGCGCGGAACCTCTATATTGCCATTCATACCTACGGTGAAGGAATGTTAAACGCTATGTATTTAAGCAACAAATAAAGTAGAGACCAATGAAGAAATGTACCTGTACCAGTAGTCCTTGGCTTGAAGATGTTTTTCTAACACTTCTTCACGGAATATTGTGAATCTCTGATGTAAGTAAGCAGCGACACGATGCGGGTGGCTAACAATGTTCTTGGTCCTCCATTGTTGTGCGGCACGGGCCTCAGCAGGAGGAAAACCTGGCATGGTGCTATGCAGGTCAGGCCATTTTGTGTCTGCTGCACTAAGAGTGAAGAAGAGTGTAGGTGCCCCTAATTGTTCAATCATGTCCGAGACCTCCCCTCTGCTCTTTGACCAAAATGTTCGTGTCCCTCGCAGGTTGGCTCCGAATCTCATTAAACTCTGTGGAAGGCAATCATCAGGGAAATCATGTAGGCGTTGTCGTAGTTGGCCTATAGTAGGGGGGACACCATGTTCGAGGTTTAACCTCATGAAAACTGCAGCTGTAGATTGGCTCCTATGTCTCATAATAAGGTTAAGTAAAAAATACCGGAACCTGGGGTGCGATCCGAAACGATCATCATGGTAGCGCATAAGGTGGAGGGCATATTCATGCATTTGAACATCCTTCATGTGAGGTTGTTTAAACAATGCTGCACCAGTTGGAAACAAAGTTGGAAAAGCCATTGAGAAAAGGCCCTCAGTGGTGTATTCATTTATTGGCGAATTTCCGACTTCAGGCCAAGCCAAGGTGCAAGGTGCGGCCGACCATTTGAAAGCAGGTACTGTTCGATCAACTCTTCTTCGGTGCCAGTGTTTGGGTGTGAAGGAACAAAAGAGGATGACTCCTCTGGATACTCGTAGGGGTTGGAAGGAGGGTTGTCATTATCCTGTGCTTCAGAGAAGTGAGAGGCTGGAAGGTCTATAGGAATAGAATTAAGGGAGGAGGATATGTTTGTTGGTTCCGACGGGAGAGAAGAAAGAGCCTCAGTGTCAATAAGAACATCCTTATAGTAGGGGTCATGGATAATTTTATATTGAAGTGCTTTCCAAACACGGGACCTACTAACATAGAAGTCGTATTTTGTTTGTTGACTTCCATTTTTGAATCAACAAGAGATCCAAATCTCTGGCCGACGAGGAAGGTATTTGGCATGGAAGAAATGTTTTGTGGGAAACTTATTGTGTGACTGAATATTTATATTGTCCCCGCGCATTTGTGTGACTTGTAAAATAGGATTAATGCGAGAAATCAACATTTCTTGACACAGGTTAAAGATTTGAGAATGGCGGAGTTGAATGCCGGATCCATATTGTTCCCGAGAGGAGAAGCGGTGTCCATTTCTTTCGGACTTGCATCTAATGCATGTGTGTTTGCCTTCATGGAAAGTAGTATGTATCCACAGGTAGTTCTCAAGACAAATGGAGCGAGTGTGGATTTTGCGACAAAAGATCCAGTCTTGGCGGAATCTGCGCTCTCTGCGATTATTCCCATCTTTTTCGGTTGTGAGCGAGTTAAATCTTGCCTGACATCTTGAGGATGATCATATGCGAGGCCAAACCCCCTCGAGTTGGGCCCGCCGTCGGAACTTGGAAAGGTAAAGAGGCAAGAAGGATGCGGTGGAGACTTTCTCTAACCAATTCGGCGATCCACGAGTTTTACCGGTTTCGGTTGCCTCTGATGGAGCACATTGACCACAAACTTTGTTCGGTTAAAAGCATCTTCCCGTTCCAAGTGCGGAGTAGTAATTGTCACACCGTGCGGAGGAAGCACAATTGTATTCCGTGTCTTCATTGCTGCAATTTCACAAGCAACCCAAAGCAACGGGAATGTAAAAAAATAATTATGTAGAAATTATGCAAGTCTCATAAGTTCCATGCTTTGAAATGAAAGCCAAACACATTTTTTTGTTGCGGAGCACAACTGAATCAAAGGAAAAAAATTGGCGTGTAAATGCTGTTTTGTGGCGGTACTTTAAAAGCCTTGCCAATGGGCGAGTCTAACACCCAATAATGGCGTCCCGATGCGGCATCCCGAGGGCAAGAACCCTCAAGGCCACACCGAATCCTACCATCGGCGGCGCATGCCCCTTCATGCCGCGGTTGAAGACCGAAAGCAAAGAAATAGTGTTTTCATGCAACACATACCTCGGCTAAATTACGATCAACAATATGATGACACCATAGGAATTGTGACAATAGATAGGAATAAATAATAAAAGCTGATGTGAACCATTATACAAGAATTTATTAAACCCACACCAACTATTAGTTAAGCCCGTAAAAACACTTGGGATTTAAAGCGATAACTAAATGAAAGTATATGACAATATGCGAGTCTTGAAAAGCAAAAATTTTACTTACAAAATGCACACAGCTCTGACCACTTGACGTTACTTAGAAGAGCTCAAAAAGATTTCTTGGCGGGGAAATGAGCGATGAAAAAAGAAGGAATGATGTCTTTTGGTTTTTGGTATTTTGGATCAGATAAATAAGCACACTGTCATTTTTTTCAAAGCACACTGTATGCACAATTTACTAAATAAACACAATCTCTCAGCTTAAGTAATTTCCCACCAATTTACATAATTGAACAGATAAAGATGACATGCAAAGGGACATACTAAAAGCAGCTTATTTTTTGGAGTTCAAAAGTAAAAATAATTCTACAAAAGGAAATATTGCTAGGAAGTTTCAGAAAGCAAGGCTTCTTGATTTTCAAAGTTCACGAGTGATAGAAATTTTTTTGACTAAATTAAACATCGCTAAAACCCTTAGAATCTCTTGTAAATCTGCAAAACTCATAGAAAGATTCATATGCTGCAGAGGCTAAAACAGTGGGTGCAAATTTATACATATATAGAGAGGTGATAATGCTTATTAAATTATTGGGTCTAATACAAGCAAAGGATGCACCGGATGTATCCACGTTTCCTATAATGGCCAACTTATGGGTGTTTGGTAACCAAAAAATTAAATTTAAAATAACCAAAAAAATTGGATGAATAGGGGAATATCCTTTGCCTGAAAAACAAGTACAATTTCATTAGAAACTGCAATTAACGCTTACGGTACTGATATGATATTACAGTACATTAACTATATATTTCATATAGATAAACACAAGTAACAAATAATCAAAATCAGCTTTTAATCTTCCAGTCATTACTCTTTAATGGATTTTCTATCTAAATCCTACTCATTAACTACAATAGTACATAAATATTAGCGACCAAGAAGTTTCATTAACCCTAACTACAATTTCTGAAACCCTGTAGAAAACTGAAAAACAATCATCCGTGAATATCAAATAAGTGTAGCCTAATATCCACAACAACAAATAAATCCAACATGTACAGTAGTCAATAAAACTATCGGAAAACAAAGGACTGCAGCCCCAATAACCTTACATAAAAAATCCAACAAATAAATTAGTTACTGAAATTACCGGAAAGCGAAGTGCTTTGAAGACCCAATAACTAGGACGATAAATAAATCCAGCATAGCTACAAGAACCTGGAAAATTGTAAATCATAGAAATATCAAACATGATAAAGCTCAAAGAGTCAAAAACTAGAAATCAGGTAAAGTTGGAAGATAACGATTTTATCCTATACAAACGCAAGCCACAATAACCACAAATTGTGCTTTAAAACCACGGTGCAATACAAAGATATCAATTTAGGAAAGTGACTGAATCTTTTAATGTAAAAACGCTGAAAAGAGAATTGAAGCAATATAAATTGCAATAGCAAACCCTAAACTTAATGTTCAAGGCTGAGTATACGTTCATAATACATAAATCGTAAATCCTCCCTAAATCCTTGTTAGTCCTTTGGGTACATTGTAACTTACAAAAGCAACAAAGCATTGGCTCATCTGCCCTACATAACACAGAATTTATTAACAGAGATATTTAAAATCCCGAGCCACTAAGGTATGTAATACAAGGACACCAGACACAATAGCAAAATATTCTGTATGCCGATGTAAAAAGATACAAAACAAAATCCTCGGTAGACTTTTAAAGGCATTTCGAACAAATTCATCCATGTACCAAAACGCGAATGATTTTGAATGATAATTACCAGGATGTACGATAAAATACATAACATAAATCTATATCCGCGTAGAATTTAAAAGGCATTTCAATAAAACTCTTCCATGTACCAAACCGTGTATGATTTGGATAATAAATAGCATAACATAACATAAATCCATATCTAACATAGTAATAATGTAGAGAAAGTATTACGACAGCAAGAAAATCTTAAAACCCCAAAAAATCCTGCGAGGAAAAAAATGTTTTAAAATCCGAAAGCCAAATTTGAAACCCTAAAGAACCATCCAAAAAAAGACGTGAACGTCCAGAAACCCTAAACATTACAGATATAGAAGATGCAAAATATAATTACCCTCTTACGTAAATCGCGCGGGTTTGTGATCTTTGGATATCTTCCCCCGATCCACGCAGATCTCAAGTCGAAACACACTCAGCGGGGAAAGAACAATAAAAGCGGTTGTAAAGACACTCCTCATTACTGAAAGCTGCCAAAATCCTTGTGCGAAACCCTAAAAAAGTCATGTTGTTTTAATAACCACGATCACCCACTAGTTAAAAACAACCACGAGTTGCATCCGCCTACGCACAGGGCGACCATACTCGCCTGTTCATCATGACGATGGAGGTGTGGCCGCCTGCACAAGCGACTCCCAGGCCATCTCTCGCATTTATGGTGAGCATTACATTCCTTTGTTCTCCTCACGCTGTTCTTGGTCGCCACATGTAGGGCGCTTAACGGTCGTGCATCGTTGACCACTACATCTACACCGTTGCTGTCTCAGTCCGCGTCAGACGGGAGAGCGCATTCTCGCAGAGAACACGCCTTTCGGCGTAAACATTAAGATTGAACTTACCGTAATAGACCCCTCTCTTTTTAAAATTCTTTATGGCATCTCTATTAGAATACTACTCCTACTTTTTCTTCTTATTTAATCTTTCTTTTAAAATATATTAAAACCCTCCTTTTTAATTGTTTACATTATATATTTCCAATCCCGTGAACCGTTCTTGGCCTATGTGAGGTCCCTTATGATTTTTTAAATTATATAGGCCTTTTATAGACACAAATATCCAAGAATGACTTACCTTTGTTTTATAATAATATTTTATGAATAAACATGACACAAAATTTTCCAAGGTTAGGTATAACAGATAATAATAATAGTCGCTCTTCCTTACAGATACGCAGCCCACGTGATTTATCTATTATAGTATTATTAAAAACAATTAAAATGTCATCGAAAAGAAAAAAATCCTCAATACTCACTTTTCTCAAAGTCGCCCGTCTCGTTTGACAATTAGTTAAAACTTTTGCTTATATAAATGGAAACTTATTAGTAACATAAACTCAAATGGAAATGCAAATGAAGATGAAAACGGATCTGAATGGGCTTACTAGTAACATATCCCCTGCTAATATGAATTGGGATTGGGTTGTTATTGCTGCCATTGGATTTGCAACTGTTTCTCTTTGGGCAATATTTGGGCATGGGCACAGGCGGCCTCCAGGACCGAAAGCCCTTCCAATAATTGGCCATTTTCATCTCTTGAGAGACACCACCAAGCCCCTCCACCAGATCCTTTCTTCGCTCTCTGCAAAGTACGGCCCCATCATCCATCTCAGATTTGGTAGCCGACCAGTTTTGGTGATCAGTTCCTCCGAGTTGGCGAAACAGTGTTATTCCACAAATGATTTGGCCTTCGCATCCCGTCCTCAACTCGCTCAAGGAAAGCATTTGGGCTACGATTATTACATGCTCGGCTGGGCTCCCTACGGCGCCTACTGGCGAAATGTTCGTAAGATCTGTGTGGTGGAGCTCCTCTCTTCCAAAAGGATTCATTTCTTTCAGCCCAAGAGAACGCGGGAGATTTCTAAAGCCATTAACTCTCTCTTCCAGCAGGGGTTGGATCACAACATTATCAATATGAGCCAGTTTTTATTCCAGCTGACATTCAATCTTCTGTTGGGCATGATCTTAGGTGACCAGTCTTTTGGAGACAATTCGGTGATTTCATATGATGAAATGAAGCGTACGATCGAAGAGTCTTTTGTGCTCCACGGCGCCATCTGTATTGGGGATTATATTCCTTGGTTGAAGCGGTTCGATCTGCAAGGACACGAGAAGGCCATGAAGATTGTACAGCGAAAATTAGATTCTTATTTGCAAAGAATCGTGGAGAAGCACAGGGAGAATGAATCCAACAAAGACGAAGATCAGATGGACTTTATTGATGTGCTCATTTCTGAAGAGAAAGACGAAGCGATTTCTGATAAAGATGCCTTCGTTAAGGCCACTGCCATGGTAACAACTTTCCCCAAATATTGTCCTTCAAATTTTCTTATATATACTGTTATTTAGTTATTTGTGTTTCTAATTGAAAATCTGGATGCAGCAAATGCTTCTTGCTGGAACAGACACATCTTCAGTTACCTTAGAATGGGCACTGTCATTGCTGTTATCTCATCCCAATAAATTGAGAAATGCACAAGATGAACTTGATTCCAAAATTGGACAGAACAGAGTGGTGGAGGAGTCGGATATAGGGCAGCTCAATTACCTGCAGGCAATAGTGAAAGAGACACTGCGACTTCACCCAGCAGCACCTCTTCTTGTACCACATCAATCTACCGAAGCTTGCATTGTTGGAGGTTTCCATATTCCAGCAGGAACAACGCTCATGATTAATGCTTGGGCAATTCATAGAGATGAAAAAGTTTGGAGTAAGCCACTGGAATTCATACCTGAACGTTTCATGGAAGTAGGAGGAGAGAGAGGAGTAGGGAACATATACAACATGGAGAATGAGTGTGAAATGGTTCCGTTTGGGGCAGGCAGACGAGGGTGCCCTGGAGTTTCTTTGGCAATGACTACAATGCATATAACTCTTGCAAGGCTGTTGCAGGGGTTTAACTGGTCTGTTCCAGATGGACAAGTGATCGACATGAATGAAGGAGTTGGTATAACGATGCCCAGGGCAGTACCTTTGAAGGTTATTGTCGAGTCCCGTCTTCCCCATGGTCTGTATTAAAATTTCATTCGATAATTTAGCTCTTTTCATTACCCGCTGGAACATTTGTGATATGTTACGTCTGATGTTTGTGTCTGCTGTGAACTGTGTTGAAGTAGAATCAATAATCTTCTCGTTTTATCGTCCTTGCTCAATCTTGGTCACAAGCCTGGTCTGTTAGTTCTGAAGAATACTTAATTAGTGTTCAAACTGATTGTTCTATAGTCTATTTACTAGCAATCGTATGTGCACAGTGCAATGTGAACGCCGAACGGTATATGTTATGTGATTTAGAGGGATTGTTATTAGTAATCCCTGTTATAAAAAATATAATAAAACAAGCAATTCTTTAGGATTGTACAAACATGTTCTATTGCCCTGTCATTTAGAAGAGTGGTATTTTCACGATTAAAATGATCAACAAGAAACATAATAAAGACTTAGCTCCTGGCCTAGGAATATATTTCCTTCAAGATTACTGAAAAATAAGACTTTGAATAAGTATATGACCTTGACTTGATCTCCTAAGATTGAGATCAATATGAATAACTACATGAAAGAAGTATGATCTACTATTGTATACAAGGCTAATGGTGATTGAAAGCTTGGAATTGTAGCCCAAGGATAGTGGTGTTTGTCTTAACATTAAGTAAAATACTCTAGGCTAATGGTGGTTGAAAATTTGGAATTGTAGCTTTAGGATGAATGATGGATTTTTTATACACTTTCAAGGCGGAATTATAAATACCACCATGGGAGAGATTGGTACATGAGATCCGAAATGGAAGCCAAAGGATCAAGTGGGAAGACAGAGATCCAACAACTTATTGGAAAGGCAATCCCGAGGTTTCTCCGAGAACGAAGGACCTTATGAATTGCCACAAAACCCCCAATTGGAATGGCAAACTTTATACACAGGTAAAAGCATTATTCAAAACAACAAATCTAAACACTTTAAATCTAAAATGATAATCCTTTAATATTTGCATAATTAGAACCAGAGAAAATCTAAATGAGAAATATATAATTGGCTATGGTGCTACAAGCACTGTTTATAAATGTATTCTAAAGAATTGTAAGCCAATTGATATAAAGAGTCTGTATAGTCACTACCCACAAATCATGCGTGAATTTGAAACTGAGTTGGATTTGAAGCAAAGGAAAACAGATGGATTTGATATAGTTGTCTTTCTATCCATTCAGAGCTACTGTTGTAGTACCCTCAAAAACAATAAACAATATTTGGATTCAATGTACGTGGAACTTAAAGGCCAATATTCCCACAACAAATTTCATTCATTTCTTTACACTCCACAACAACAAATATACAATTTAAAGCTCAATTACAAATTTAGATAAGATTATCTACCACATACAAATTTCATATTTTCCTCATCTTCTCATTCTACTAATCACACATTTTTCCTGAATTCTCAAAGGCAAGAGGACTACTCCCACACAGATCAACAAAAATAAAACAGCTCAGCTCAGCTTGGACTGTCGAAATTTATCCGAAGCGGCAATTGTTGTTGTCTACAACCTCTGTTAGTTAGTAATAAGCCAATCCTGAACAGAAACCAAAGCATAACAATTGTGGTTATAGTCTTTCCATTTTCCACCCTTGGGAAGCAAAAAAAAACTTTTAGTATTCAAATCCAGCCTTTAAAATTTATATAAATTATACCCCTTTTTACCAACTGTCATTTCAATTAGTGGAGGATTGAGGTCGAAATCAAATGGTGTGGCGAATAAACAATGGCAGGAATCTGTTTTGGGTTATGGTGTTAGAAGCTCTTTGTTAGTGAAAGCACGGGCTCTGTTGTAGGATAATATAAAGGGAGATTTTAAGTTTTTCACATTCTACCCTCCTTCCCATTGAAAACACATCATATTTCTACCAGAATCACAAGGAAAAATCAACACCGCTGCGCACCAATCAATTTTTTTAATACTATTACGTTTTAACGTACTTCACATTACCACCAAATCATATACCTACCTCTGCATAACTCCACTTCTTACTAAAGCTGCACAACGGTCGTTTCTATTATTGGCTTCGTCCTATGTTCCTTCCTAGTTTTGGTATTGCGTTTGAGAATTAGCTCTGCACAATTGCATCTCTTCCCTTCCATGATGCAGTGCGATCGCCTAACTGGGTGATCCGAGGCAAGCGTTATGACAAAAATTAGCCTCAAAAATAAATTATGGTGGATTTTATATGATGTACAGTGTCTAAGGCTTGGCAATGGCTTCATTTTTTCTAAGCAACCATGGAATCGCAGTGAGAGGAGGCATTTACATTTACCCAATACCAACCTCTCTTCTAGTAACAAACAATTTCTTCGATACCCAAAAAATGGTGATTGGAAAGGCGAGCCGGATTCTGCAGGCAGCTATCAGGATGTTGTTTCATGGAGTAAAATTATTACGAGCCATGCTCGGAACGGTAGATAACAATTTGCACGCCAAGTGTTTGATTGTATGCCTCAAAGAAATGTGGTTTCATGGACTGCAATGCTTCTGCCTATGTACAAAACGGGAGAATGGAAGATGCAAGGAAGCTATTTGACGAAATGCCTAGAAATAAATGTTGTCTCCTGGACTACCATGATTTCAGGATATGCTCACAATGGCAGATTGGATGCGGCATTCGAACTGTTTGATGAAATGCCTGAACGAGATGTTGTTTCATGGAATGCTATGATTGATGGGTATTTGCGACATGGGAGGATAGAGGATGTGCAAAATCTGTTTGACCAAATGCCAAGCCGGGATGTGGCTTCGTGGAATTCCATGATTTCTGGATATGGTTGCAACGACAGAGTAGAGGATGCTCGCCAACTGTTTGAAAAAATGCTGAACGAAACCATGTGTCCTGGACTGCTATGATTGCAGGTTATATCAATGATGGCAAGGTAGATGAAGCTCGAGATTTGTTTGGAAAAATGCCTAAACGAAATTTGATCTCATGGAATGCAATGATATCCGCATATGCTGAAAATGGAAGGTTGGAGGAAGCGCATGATTTGTTTGAACAAATGCCGAAAAGGAATGTAGCAACATGGACTATCATGTTTAGTTTCTCTTCATATTTCTACCAGAAACACAAGGAAACAGGGCAGTGCTTCAAGCTGCATTTTGCGTCTGTGGACAAATATCGGAAAGACAGGACAAGATCGCATGGAAAGCAAGATAAAATTAGTAAATGTTTCTATGGAATGCAAAACACTTACTGCTGGCTTGGCCCTTCTTCGTGTAGAGGAAAATCTGAAAAATTCTTGTCCCAGCTCCACCACCTAATATGACAGAACAGACAGTGTTGAGGTCTGCATAGTGTTTTTCAAAGTTGTGCACCTGGACTGTCTGCAATCATGTCACATTTCCCCAGAATTATTATAATAGAAATAAATGAGTAGTTTGAAGTAGTAATAAGAAAAAAAAATTTGAAATCAGAAGCACTGTAACTCATGATAATTACACTTCCATCGAATGCCAGAACATGTAAATTCTACTAATATTTCTGAGGTTCTGCTAATATTTCTGAGGCATCAAGCATTACAGTTTTTGAAATACAAATTAGAGAGAAAAAGAGATGAGTACTGGCTGCATAAGTGTTGGAGGCAATCATATTTTGTCTGGATACAGGAACAAGTATTGCAACTTCTGAAATGCAAACTGGCAAACAAAAACTACAAAAACTAATTCCCTAATGGCGTTAGATTACCAAACTTCGAAAGACCAATTACACTATATCTGCATAGAAATACTTGGTCGTAGCCAAGAAAATTGATTGAGCCATACTTTTAGAACCTGAAAGCAAATAATTACATGTCTAAAATGCTCAACTGCAATAAACATTTCATATGTATTCATCAAATGCAAGTGACCAAATTAAAAGTAGCCCAAAGTAATGTAAATTTTATGGGACTGTCCTAAGTCCTCTTATTTGAACTTTGACAAATACACAGGTAGCAGTCAGATTTGCAATCCAATGGTCATAAATGCCTGTCATCCATTTTTTAATGCAATCTAAGGTTCAACTTGCCCCTATATAGACAACAACAAATCCATGATCTCCCAGTTGTTAAATTTTAAATATATGCAAGTAGTTATTCAAGAAATAGATCGGTAACTTATACTAATTGATAATGGAAAATTATATGATTTTGTTTTTCTGTTTTGTTGGATGTTGACAACCCCACGGGGCTGCACAAATACTTGTACTTGCTTTTGCTAAGATGCCAAGGTCTGGGCATTATCTCTTTCACTAAAGTCTCTATGTTACTTTACAAAATAAAATAAAGAAAAAGTCCTTGACAAAATCTACACCTATCAAACCATACCCATGAAGACGAGGAAACTAAGTGGTCTAAATTAACTAAATAGAGTTGGAAGGAACTTTGGCCATCAAGTTCAAACCCCAACATAGTACTGCACAGAAAAACTGCCTTCTGAAAAGACTACCCTAGAGACACCTTCAATTCTGGAACACCACCTACATCAAATGCCATCAGTACTTCAAGTCTAAATAATCAATACTTAGGGGGCTCTGATATTACATACACAATCCAGTGATTGAATAAGATGAATCACTTATTCAATCAAAGGGATCGAAACAATAATATTATATTTCCTACTGAAAACATGGTTGTTCAATGATTAGAAATTGGGGTTCTAGGTATAGGTAGGCACTAAAATAAAATTGAGTACTTGATTTGAATTGAAACAGACACTTTTGTTGAGATTTGTTGGAGTGACCGGAAGTTAAAACAATAACATTATCTTTCTTACTGAAAACACAAGTGTTCAATAACTATAAATTGGGGTTCTAGATAGAGATATATACTGAAACAAAAATGAGTGCTTGATTTGAAATGAAACAGGCACTTTAGTTGATTTTTTTATCAGGCTGGATTTTGAATCTAGGAACTACACCCAGTCAATAGCCATGTTTGATTGAACTTTCAAATTCTTTCAAGAAGTATGGATTACCATTTCAAATCACCCCATTCAAGGTCCTCCTAATCACTAACACTTCTCTGAGAGCATGTTAAAAACTTGGAGCAATGATGATTTAAACCCACTATGTTCACCCGTTTCATAATGAAACTTTCAAGTACTCTCTAGAAATGTGGACTGCAATTTCAAACAAATATAAATCCAAGAAAATGAACCCCATGCATTTTTTTCCACAGAAATTAATTGTCTGGGATAGAATTTGAGAGAAGTGAACAGAACCATTGTACTGTTAGTTGCAGTCTCCATGACAAAGTATTGGACCAAACACGTACAGACCATTATTAGACTCCATAAGACAAAGCAGCAAAATAAAATAATTATTTACTTTGGTAGAGTCCAATTCCAAGCATTTTAAATATTCACCTTCTACCGTAACGATTTTGTATGCTAACCCCAACAAATATTTTATTTTGACAGAGTATAGCATGGAATCTACTTCACCTTCTACAAATTTTTGTATCTGGGTACAAAAAGTCAAAAACAGTGGACAAACCGCAGTAACAGACCTTAAATTAAGCAATAGAAAATCTAAAGCTAAGAAAAAATATAAAGAAAAGGGATGAGTTCATTCAGGGGAAAACTTGCATGAGTCCCAGGCCCATTGCCATATGTTTGGATTCATTGGTGTGGTTCAGACTCCTCATATGAACAGTTTTTTCCTAAAGGATGTACTATGAGCAACTATTCCCTGATAAGTATAATATACTTTTGAAGGCTTCATGGGATCTCATCATTAAAGCAACACTCACCTAAACAAAAATAAAAAATTATAAGTGCAAAAGACCAATTGAACAGTAGCCAAAAACTACTAATGCAACCGTGTTTGTTCCGAGTATGATGGCCTAAGTTGATGGTTCAGGTATCAAATTTTGTTGGGCCAAAAAGATCATTAAAAATAACTGCACCTATGAAGAATCAACAAGGACTCCAGAGCTCTAATAGATAGTTTTGCATAGGCTTCCTAACATAGGACCTCCTTGTTCTTGTTGACATTTTTCAGCCACAGGGGCTCGTCCATCTGTGCCATGCAGATAAACTCATCCATTGCATCCATCCCCAGCTCTACAATTAAAGATTTTACCAGTTCTGTCATGAAGCTGCTGTCATGTGCATCAACAGACAAATATCACAGACCAAGACAAAAATTAGCATGCAGTGTGCCCAGCAAGCCAAACTGCAGCAAGGCATTAATGACAAATGTATGTTTTTTCAAAAACTATAGTTAACCAAAATAATCTTGCACTTCCGTTGATCAATGGAACAAATATTTTTCACTAATTTAAAATAATCCTACATGATTAGAAAATTCTATTAAAACCAATAGAATCAATGAAAAATGGTCTTTATAAACCAGACCAAGCCCAGACCTACTAATGCAGACCTACCAGTAAGGGAGAATAAATCATTCACACTTTAACCTCCTTCACAATGATAATATTTTCTCCCATGCAAACCTCCTTCACAATGATAACTTTTTCTCCTATGCAAAACTCCCATTGGATCGGGTGAACCTAGTAATAAGAAGGATAAAGCTTTTCAGGCTTAACACTTCACAGCCAAACCAGACTTGCTAGTCAGGAAGATTAAGCTATTCACACACTAACCTACTTTCCAATTGACAATTTCTTCTACCATGTAAAACTTCGATTGAACCAGGTAGAAGCTAATAACAGGGGAGATTAAGCTTTTCACACACAAACCTTTCCACAATGCAAAACGTTTTCACATTGCAAAGCTGCCAGAACCTACATTTATCAGTAAGAAATATTAATGACGATTTATTGAATATCCACCGCTTACGGCACACTATCCTCCTTCCGAATTGACAAAACAACCAATGAATTTGCGGTATTTACTTGGAAACAAGCAAATCTTTACCAAGAACAATCTAGTTCCATGATGCGCCAAGGATAGAAATTTGATGTGCTCGGTACAACGGGCGACCAACACCATCATCCGCAAATAACATCGACGCAATCACGCCGCCAACATCGGCGGTGACATCAACGATCAGCAAATACGCATTTCCACTCTTCCTCTGCAACACATCCTCCAACATTTTACCGGCCATGATGCCGCACATGTCTCCGCCATCAATTGACAACACGCAGATCTTCCCACTTGTGCCATTGCCGATTTTTTTCACGACGTCCAGACAACCGTCAAACCATCAAATTGAACACAGTTGTAGAAACGTCCGGAAGTGCCTTTCCCATAGGGGGAACGCCTTCGGCATAAATATTGTAAATAAATAAGTTGGTATGACAACTCATATGATTAAATGTGAGTGAATTAATAAAATATTATTTTGTATGTAAGTTGTTTAAACAATGCACATAGGTGAGAGTTGAGACAATTCAGGTAGGTAAGCTCACCATTGCAGGGGTTAAATTTGACGCCCCTTAGGATGTTTTTGAACTATGTAAAAATGTTAAATTATATTTTGGATTGTATTAGAAGATGGGTAAATATTTTATAACTTGTCGAGTTGACGGTCACATTCTTAAATCAATCATTCTAAAATTTTTACATATAAATTATATGTATGTCTATAATTAGGGGTTAAATTTGACCGTTGTTTAGACATTTTCATGATTTTAGCCATAAAATACTTGCAAATATTTGAAATAACCATCACATGCGACTTGCATATTTGAAATATGACCGTCATTTTTATATATATTTATATGTAAAATATATAAAAATAAGTAAATATATCTGAATAATCGATTTATAGTTTGTTAATAGTATAAAAATAACATTATTTTACATTTTGAAGGACAATATTTTAAAAAGACCGTCCTCTAAATATTGTTTGATAGGCATATGTGGCCATCAAATTTAACCCCTATAATCCTAATTCTAGACATAGCCCAACAAACTTGGGAGTGGAAAATTGACAAATGGCAAGTTGGCTGCAATACACATAGGATCCTAGTCTCCTACATAGGCCGCTAGATATGTCTCTAGAATGAAAATAAAGTAGAAATGATAGTTCTGCAACAACCGTACCCGCAACATTCAATACCAAGTACAATTGACAAGTGGAAAGAAAATATAGTTTATAGATTCATAATATTTATGTTGCGGAATCAATGATTTCAACATTCAATGCTCAACAACCCCAGCCTCCAACAACGAATAAATCAAATTCAAATAAAATTGATCTGAATTAATGTAATATTTGTCATTGTAAATTGTCAAGAGTTGCATTTGCTTTTGGTACGGGAGTGAAATTTTGATTCAATGTCGTGGGTCACGATACTGAAGCTCGTGAAGTTGGATGAAGAGAGATCAATTTCTTCCATTCCTTCGATTGGGTTCCTCCTTGATTTGATTTTAGTCTTACATTTTTAACATACCCAACTTTTAAAGCAAACTTTTCTTTTTGTTTTTAAATTTCGTCTCAAATTTGAATGCAATGTCTCGCTCAGACTTGACTAATTGAGAAGATGATCTTATTTTTCATTTGCTATCTGCGGGAGTCTCCATAGATCGGATGGTTATTTCTTCTTAGATTTTGAACTGCTGATTTCAAAAGGTACCACCATTACATAATGAGTTGAGAATCTTACAAAAAAATAGGGATTTTAATTTATATTTTTTGTACAAATGTTAATTTATGGAAGGTGTTTCTTTTGGAAGATCACGTCTTCTTCTAAGTGTTTGCCTAGTTTCAACCATATCTATCTCAAGTCATAGCTTCTGTTGGCAATAGAGTTTTATTGTAATTTTGTTGATGCATTCATTCAATTGGGAGATGTTTAAGTGACTTCAAAAAATATATCTTGTTTGTTTTATGCTTCACATTTTTACAAGTTTTGCCTAGTTTTTAGATATAGTAACATTTACTAAAAATCGAGATTGGGTGTCATTTTTTTATTATAATATTTTTATTGTTACATTGTTATATTATATAAAACTATATATTTTTGTATTTATATAAAAATTATAATAGTCAGAAATGAAAAAAAAAAGCGTCACGTGCAAGGTGACATCAACTAAAACCCATCACAATTTTTTTGGTGGTAGAGGTGATCGCCAAATTTGGCCCCTGGTGAGATGTGCTATTCAAGAGATATTTGGAGAGTGAGAGAATCAAGGAGTTGTATGTGCTCATGGAATATTATTGACCATTTTAGTTTATTTGAATTCTAGTTTATTGTATTAAATGTGTAAAATCTGAGCCAAATATTATATTCGGTATCATAATAGCTTATCTTGTTTTATAATGGAAGATTAGAAATTTGAAAGGGCAGATCTAAATTTGTATGTTTCCCATTAGATTAGTTTATTCTCTATTATTAATTTTTTAGATTAGTTTAATTTGTATGTTTCCTAGGTTTATGGCTACATT
The DNA here is from genome assembly GCA_018340775.1 of Taxus wallichiana var. yunnanensis. Lineage (NCBI taxonomy): Eukaryota > Viridiplantae > Streptophyta > Pinopsida > Cupressales > Taxaceae > Taxus > Taxus wallichiana. Next base: position 1,039,575,558 of record CM031239.1, read on the forward strand.
TGACTCTCCTCCGTCAGAGCCAAACTAAAGGTTAGGAGCATCGTAGGCAATAATTGAAGTGGATGCCCTTCCTATAATTTTACTTAATAAGTTTTTTCCATCAAATAAATAAATAAAAGTTACGTACATTATCTTATTTTAAATTTTTCATAAGAATCATAATAAAATAACTAATTTGGATAAATTAGAATACAAAAGGAATACAAAGATTCTATAAAATTATCAAATAAAGACAAGTAATAATCCATAGATAGAGAGAATTAATCGTAGGAGGTGTAGAATGAAATAAATACAATATTTTATACAAGGGTTGTTACTCATCTTATTTACCAATATCAACAGGTGATAGGACTCCAAATTGAACAAAGCACCTTTGTTTACAAAGCAATAAAAAATCGTATGTAGTTCCCATGATTTTTATGTGTATGTCTGAGTTTTATGTCACTTTATAATAATATCAATAAAGGGTTAATTAATATTGATTTCAGGTAAAATAAAATTAATCTTAAATTCTAATAAAAGGAAAAAAATAATGAAAATATTTAGATTTAGGCACCCTTGAGTATTGGCGCCCTTGGCAGTTGCCTAGTGTTCCTAGGGCTTAATACCCCCATGTCCTTAGTTTTGGCATCAAATCTTTCTCATTGGTAGGTGTTGCTTTCCAAATGGAGTAGTGGATGTTGAAAATGAAGGTTGTAGAGTTTCTTGTGCTTGTTGATGATGGTGAGAGGATGTTACTAAAATGGTGGGAGGTTGTGGAGTCATGGTGAAGTGTTGAATGCCCTTGAAGATCATGATGTTACCATTATGGTTTATTATGCCTAATTGAGAAACGTTGAGCTTGTTTATGTTTGAAATGCTTATGCTGACCTATAAGGTTCCTTTATGTAATGTATATGAACATGTAGAGTGTATTTTCATGTTGTTTATGATCGACCTTGCATTGTCAACTAGTCTTTGCCAACCTACGGGAGTTTGTGACAAGATTCGTGTATATAGGGCAAGGTGTAAAGTTCATTTGAGCTAGTGGAGAAGAGGGAGGTGTGAGTGAGCTAGAGGAATTGAAAGAATAGGCTAGAGGGCTCTAGAGTAGAGATGAAAAGAGGAAATTGGATTTCAGAAGAGAAAAGAAGTGGGATTTCAAGTTCATATGACCTAATCAACACACTATGGTGCATAATTGAGCGAAGGAGAGAGAATAGTTTGAGAGATCTATGAGTGGAAGGAGCTGAAAAGTGATCACAATCAGTTGGTTGAGAAACAAGGACATTAGGTGATATTCATATTCAGGTGGCTAAGTTGGTGTATTTTCATATTGGGGGTTTGTAACCTCATTGTAGAGTTGGTGCTCTACTAAATTAGAGGTTGGTGTTCCTTGTAGGGTTGGTGCCCTACTAAAGTAGGGGTTAGTTCTCCTTTTGGGGTTGGTGCCTCACTAAAAATCTCTTATGATGTGTAATGTGCATAGGAGTCCTTTGTGTTGAGTAATATATGCATATATTTAGTGGGTTTTCTTCCCCTTGAGGGTTTCCCATTTAAATATGGTGTTCATGTGTTCTCTTTTATTTCATGCTTATGTAGATGTTTGATATGTTGCTTGATGGTTTGCTAAGATAGTTGATATTTCTAATATAATGAATAATGAATGTTAAATGGTTAAACGTAAGTGAAGTAACAATTTAAAAGGATTGATTCACCCCCCACTCATTGTGCTTCCAACAGATTCAACCTAGGGGTTCAATTCAAATTCCTTAGCATTCCTTTCTCCTTCCAATCCTCCCCTGTCGAGCCTTGAACTTATGTAGTTCAACAGATTGAACATAAAATTTCTTATTGGATCACCAAACCACTTTCCTTAGTAGGAAAATTCTAGGTCTTCTCCAAGGTCTTGGTTTTCACCCATGTTTATTATTCTTCATGTTGCACGGTCCCCTCTAAAGCCAGTTACAACAAACTTGAAAAACTACTCAAATATTTTCTTTAGGCTAGCTTTGAAGGCTCTAAAGGATTCCACAAAGTGGCGTGCAGCATTAGTTGCAGACCTAAAGATGTTGGAGGTTTAGGCATATTTGATATTTGTATTCATGGTCATGCTTTTGGCATCAAATGGATTAACCAAATCTTAAACAACTGTAAAGCATGGAAAAACCTTCTTAGACACTGCATTCTCCAAGGGCTTCTTCTTGGAAGGAAATATTGGACAGGGATGGATTTTCAATCCCTGTTACTCATTATTGTTTCATTCAAAATTGGAGGCACATTTGTGGCCAAAAGCATTTGGCATGCTTGGGAACTTCTTTAACCCCATATCATTTTGGTGGGAAATGTCTTTTGGAATGGTTTTTCTATTAATTCTCATTACGAATGGTGGTCCCTCTAATTTAATTCTAGGGTGCTTATTTTGTGCTTGCTCTTGGAATAAAAGGTTTGATACTCTTTAATAAAGAAATTTTCCATCTCACTAATTTTATTTCTTGGCAAACCAGGAGTTGGTTGCAATGGGAAGATCTCAAACAAAAAATTCTAGCTTTTGAATGATGATGCCCATTCCATCTCCACTATGATTTTATCTGTTCCTAATGAACATATTAACAAAATTGGGGTTTCACCTCCAATATTTTTGTGGTGGGACTAGAATTGACTTGTTACAACTCGTTTCTGCTAAAATTCTAGTATAAACCTTGGATTGGCTATCACATTTTGGTGGAAAATACCATCGCATGTAATACTCTCAATTGTCTATAGAATCTCAACTCCTCCCCTCATGTTTGGTCGAGGAGATTTGAGAAAGTTTTGTAAATTTTGACAAAGCCCAAGAAATATCATTTTCTCTGGTGTATTTTCTATCAAGGCCTTCCTATTGGTGATAGACTTAAGTAATTGGGAGTTACCAACCCGTTGTGCCATTTTGCCATCAAATAGACTCCATAAAACATCTTTTATGGTTTTTCTTCAATGCACAATTTGCGAGGCATTGGATTCACTCCCTATTTTTTCCTTTTCTTGTGGAACCTCTTACCTAGAAAATGATCCTCCTTAATGAATCAATATGTTTCTTGATAAAATACAACTAGATGTGGCAATTATTTAGAGTAGATATGATAATTGGAAAGGGTGAAATTATGCAATTTTCAAATAAATTCAAATGGATAGAAGCTTCTCTGTTTCTAATTAGGTTGTTGTGATTTCAATTGTGTTTCTCCATATTCATGTCCAGTGGAAAAAAAATCCAATTGGAAGTGGAGCATCTCCAGAACCTCATTGATTAGTGAGGCAATGCTCCTTGTACTATTAGTTAGGAACCGACAAATCATGCGTGCCCTCACTCCCCCCATGGGGACATGGTCATGCTCGACCCCATTACCACTCTCGCAACTCATGGATGAAGAGCCACAGCCTTCATGCTCATTGGGGCCGAGGTTGATGGAGAAGTCATGCTCTACTGGTTATACTCCTCATGATCGAATGCCTCGTGGACATGATGGCTGGAACACCACCAGGAAAAATCGGTGGTGTAGCCGATTTGTGGGGGACAAGGCTTTGATAAATTCCCCTTCCTTGCTCTAGCTATTTCTCCACAACATGAGGACAACAAAAAAGAACATGAGGGTTGGTTCAGAGTCTTGTATGTGGAACCACAAGGTGGTTCTAGTTGGGGAATCAAGCTTGAAATCCCACCTCTACCTTCGCCTTCACCTCCATCTACTATTGTATTCATGTTTATTGCTTAATGCTTTCCTTACTTCTACTCTACAACATTTTTGGTTGATAATCCATTAGTCCTTTTCCCGTGCATGTGATCTAACACATATGCCGATCATATGAACTTGGTTTTGGGGTGTCTTTGAGCCACTCACTTTTATGTATGATTAACTATATGCATTATTTTTATAATAATATGAAATGAATTTCCATTCATATATATATATATATATATATTTCTTAAATGTAAAAAAAAATGTAAATGCAATTTTGTGAAGTCTAAAATTACACACAAATACGATAATTAATACTATGTAAGAATATTGAAATTTTGGAAAATGCTTAAAGGCAACTTGAAGTAAAAGATAAAGATATTTAGCACAATAGTTCATTAATATTTTTAAACATATAATGTACAAGGTTATAATGGGTAGAAAGCATGCCGTGAAAAACATGGCAAATATGATAAACGTGGTGCATATCCATATAGCTAACAAAAGGGCTGCCTTGCATGCGATAATACTGTCGTTTATATAGTTTGTG
>CM031239.1:1040782062-1040881359 GCA_018340775.1 Taxus wallichiana var. yunnanensis
CAACACTAATATTTTCCAATTTGTTTAATGTCTTATCCAAAATGTCATCTTTATAGTTGTTATATGTGATAGTCCCACTTCTTACTTGGGTAAGTAAGGAATCCATCTTCGCAGGTTGATTCTGGACTACAACGTATAAACTATCCCTTTGCCAATAATTTTCATAATGACTAATAATCTCATTGATAAGTACTTTATCCCTTCTCTCCCATTCTATGAGCTAACTGATATGAGGTAGAATAAACTCACTAACATGGGATTGACAATCATAACCAATTAAGTTCTCCAAAGGAAAAGGTAACAACTGTTCACCATCTGTATCTGATGAAGATGATCTCACTGGAGAGGTATGGGGATTTCGGGTTGATCAACTACTACTTGTTTCTACCTTTGGGTGGCCTGATCTTATTTGTGATAAAATTAATCAAGATTTAGACAAATAAATTTAAAGTGAAATGTAATTCAATATGGTAAAGTATGTTGAAATTGAAGTATACCTGCTGGCCTTGAATCATCTCATGGGTATTGAAAAATCTAGTTGGGTCATTGCTATCAATGCCCAAGTAATCTTCATCTAAATTTATATTATTCAAAACCAATATGCCCATTGCACTAGGTAAGCCACCAAGTGAGAGGGTTGGAATTCGAAAGGAGGAGACAATGTTTAGTGTCCCGCTAGGGGCAAGCAATTGGAATGCGTTTACCAATGTTCTTTTTTCCTGATCCTCTAGTTGGAATTTTAAATATTATTGGTTGAGGGGGGGCGGTGCCGCTGTTTGAACAGAAGGAGGACTATAATGTGCTAAAAAGCTCAAGAAAAAACATATGAAAAAATAGAAAACAATGCAAAAACTATGAACTTAAATGAAGTAGTATTCAAAACTTGTACGTTGTTGCTGAGGGGTGGCTTTTCACGGTGCTAAGGGTGGCCATGTTGGAGTAGTAATTTGTGGTTGTTGAGAAGATACAAATGCATGTGAATGTACTGAGTGAGTTGGGGAAGATGGTTGAGTTTCTGAAACACATGTATGGTCCAAAGTCCCTACAATGTCATCAATATTGAATTGTATGTCAATTCAATTGGGTAAAATTTAAATTGGAAAATGAAAATACAAATTTAGAATTTGTAAATAATACATGAAAAGGTATTACTTCTCTAGCATTTAATGAATTCAAATTGTTGGGGGTTCGGAGAGGAGTGAGCTTCCATTTCAGATTGGGAATCTCCCAAGCCTCAGCATGTTGTTGGCCTCTTCCTCTTGATAATGCCTTTTTTTAGGGAAGGGCTTCCATAAATCTTCTCTACAAACAGTAAATTGTTAATACCTATGCACAGTGTAATGTTGAAATACAAACTTAATAGTTTATACCTATTATTCTTCAAATGGAATTGACAACTTCATCAATGCCTCATCAGTGCAAGTGGGAATTGGTTTGTCTTTTAAATTTAAAAGATCCTCATAATAAAGGCCAAGGAGATAGTTTGTGGAGTAAATGACAGTTTTTCTAAAATATTTGAATTTGTTATGTCAGTTTTTTTTTGATAAAAAGGTCAACCAATCAATTTTTGTTTTGCGATAGTTGCAACAATGTATGCAATGGCCCAGTTTGGTATATCTGTTTGCCGACCCTGCAAAACTATTCTGGATTGAAAAAAGGAAATAATTACAGCAAGAAAGTGGTGTGTAATTTCTTGCGTATCCACACCATGCCTAGATTTATTGACATGAGCTACAAATGCCAAAAATAGTGGGAATTAATATAACATTAAATTGTATCACAATAAAAAATTGAATAAAAAATGATGAATGAAAACAAATTATACTTACAATCAACATGGAAACCAAATGTCGATTCAAGATATTTCTTATCATCTTCAACAAGTGTTTCCTTTGTTGTAACAAAGGGTAAATTTCTGAATGGAAGGCCCATAAACTGATGAATGTCAGTTGGGTTGATACCGAATTGAAACAATCGGCCATCATTCATAGTAACATAAAAATAGGCCATCCTCTGTATTGTAAGATGAGAGAAGGTAGTTCAAAATATCTTGGTCTATTTCAAAATGGGGCATCTTAACAAGCCCACTAAACTCACATGCATCGATTAAATCCTTGTATTCGAAGTCATCTGTAAAATAGTCTAGATGTGGGGGCACAAAGGATTCTTATAGATGATCTTGCCCATGGATAGGACTGGATTTTCCTCTTGATTTTTGTCTTGAGCTTGCAGTTGGGATGCACTTGTAGTCACCATTATAGTTGTGCTTGAGTCTTTGAGAATGATGGATTCCTGTATACAAAAAAATTGAGAGTCGGAAAGTGTAAATGTGAAAATGACCAACGGGAGGGTATTTATAGGACAAATCCAGGGTCAATGACATTTATTGATGCACGTCAACAAGGGTTGCTGACGCGCATCAATAAGGGCCATTGATGCACATCAACAAGGGCTATTGACACGTGTCAATGACCCTTGTTGACAACGCATCAATGGCCCTTGTTGACACGTCAAGAGGAGTTGTTGATGCGTGTCAATAAGGGCCATTGATGCGCATCAACAAGGGTCATTGACACGCGTCAATAGCCCTTGTTGATGCGTGCGTCAATGGCCCTTGTTGATGTGCATCAACACAACTTCGGTGAGCTCTTGTTGACACATGTTAATGAGGCATCAATGTCTAAAAATATGTAGTCTCTCTGGCTCGAAAAAATTGGTGAAAATTTGGTTATGGAAAACTATCAAATTCACCTTTCACTGAAACCGGTTCCGGGGATATTTGCCAGGTATTTTCCACCTCTAATTTTCTAGAGGTGTCTTAAAATAAACCTATCAAGGAGAGAGAGTGAACAATAACAAATTCTACACTAAGAATGGCTTGTGGTAGGTAGTTTAGGAGCAAGATCCAACTTTATCTGAGGGGTTATCTTGAGCCTGCACGTCCCACAACTAGAGATATAATCCAATGTTTCCCAAAAGTTAGGGATCTATAACCAAAAATCTCAAGGTGCTAATTTTTGGCTACAACAGTTCTGGCACACCTGATGGGATGAGGTTTAAAGCACTATTAACATTTAAATCTTACCTTGAAATGAAGATGTTAAAGTCAATTTAAAATTTTCTTCTGAAATATTTTTCCCTGAAAGTGTTTTAAAATGTGTTAAAAGTTCTCCGAATTCTGAAAGTCTAAAATTTCAGGCTTCGGATTTCAGAGGTTTTCCTTTTTGAGGATTTAAGTGCTAAAATCAAAATTTTGATTCTAGATTTCTAAAATCTGAAAGTTCAAAATTTTGAGTTTGAAACTATCAAAATTTGGAGTTCTCTTTTGGTAATTTTTGACTTTTTAAACTTTGAGTTCTAAAGTCTGAAACTATGAAGTTCCAAAATTTCAAACTTTAGACTTTCGGGTTTTAGAAGTCCATGTTTCCCTTTTGAGAAATTTCTTCCTAGAGTTCCGAAGTCTAAAACCTTGAGTTATGAAATTTTAGAACTTCAGACTTTTGGGTTTCGGAAATCTCCCATCCACTTTTCAATATTCTTTCCTTCATAGTTCTGAAGTTTGAAACCGTGAAGTTCCGAAATTTCAAAATTTCATACTTTCGGTTTCGGAGTCTTCCGTTACGTTTTCACAATCTACATCTCTTGAGTTCCAAAGTCTGAAACTCTGAAGTTACAAAATTTCAGAATTTCATACTTTCAGGGTTTTGGACTTCGAGGTTGTATGAGCATTTAATTCTCAACAACCTTCATGTGTTGGATTTTGAGCATTAATTTTGAGTTTTTCTATATAAACTCAAGTTTTTATCTGTCATTTTCACCTAATTTTTTTCTTTGACAAAATTTTACTGCATTTTTTGTACTTTCGAGGTGTCGTTTTCAAGGTAATTTTGTTTGGTTTTTTTTTCTTCTTGATTTAGGATCTTTTCAGGGTTTTCTTCCTTGTTTATTTTCTTTTGTTCTTCCTTTTTCCATTTTGAAAATGGAACCCTTTTCATCCACCACGTTTTCCTTGAAAGTGTTTCTTGATCTCCACAGTTGCAAAATCCAACATGTCCAGGCATCCACTCAGATTACATTATAGTTTTTCAAGATCTTCACAAGTGTTTGACTTGTTTTTCGTGCCCTTCGGTGAAATTCACAATTCATAGTTTATTTCAGAGTTTGGAAGTCTACTCTTTTAGAACTCTACCTTTTTGGATTTTAGAACTCTTCTTTTAGGAGTTCGAAGGTATGTTGTTTCGGAGTTCGGGGTTTTGTTTTTTTAGAGGTTTCATTTTCAGGATTTGAGACTTTATTTTTAGATTTTCGGAAGTTCCAGTTTTGGAGGTTCAAAGATTTTAATTTTCAGAGTTTCAAATATCTGTTGTTTTGGGTTTTAGAGGGATTCGTACTTTGAAACTAAAATTTTTCAGACTTTTGGACTTCAGCATTTTAGGACTTTTACCTTATTTTTACAATTTTTAAAGGCCCTTTAGGATTCTCTAAATTCAAACTTAATGTTAATTTCTTCTAAAAGGAAAAGAAAAATGAAATATACATTCCTTGGAGTTTCTCCTCACTCTTGTCTATCTTTAGACTTAGGAAATATAGGAGATATTGATCTTGGGCAGGTTGATTTTCCATATTTCGGGTAAGGTTGAAAGCCTTATAACAAAAATCCTAGATGCAAGCTATATATGACAGTGGGCTTATTATTGTTTTCGAGTTTCCTACCTCTATGCATTTCCCAGAATTATTCTTGGCTACAACAAACCACTTTGATGAAGATTCCAAGTCGGTAAAAGATGCTTTGCAAAGAAGGTTGTAATTTGATTGGACTCTGATTTCTTTAAAGACTTGTTCAAACTCCCGGACGTTGAGGACTATGCCACAATTTCACCAGAAGTAGCAGTTGAACATTGGGACAAAGAGAATGAATTATGTACAAAGGTCATGATGAAGAGCTACTTGGCCAAGAGTGTCACCAAACTTGCCTAAGACCATGTATCGATCAGATTTCATCTAGGAAGTAAATGATATTATCATGTTGCTGAGTAGAGTTTCAGGCCTTGCCTCTGTAAAATAATTTCAGGAATGGATGTTCCTATATATTTCTACCATTAAGAAAAACAAGGAACTCATACGATGGGAGAGCATATCAGTAGCTCCATCTATTTTCAATTAAGTAAGGTTTTGTCTTCAAAGAACTTTTACATGACCTCTTTCTTGGTCTATGTTGTAGCTGCTATGGGATATTTCACTGGGTTGAACACTAAAGGTGTTAGAAGTGCTTCACAAATTTTCAATTTTTATCCTCAACTTATAATGGATGAGGGAAGTAGACACTTTCGCAGGATCAATGATGCCTTCTTCATTGTTATCTTTTATCATTTTGATAAGGACTTGTATAATCAAGGATTTCGGATAAGTATATCAAAGAGGTTTTGTTATCCAAAATTCACCCCAAGGTAATTTTGATAACATGCATCAAATTCTTTAGTCCCAAGCAATTATATTGATTCAGGGTGAAAGGTCATGTTTCTAGGGTCCCCTCATATTTTTCTAACTCCCCTGTCCAAGTAGAAGAGAGCAAGTTTTGAGAAAATGTAAAAAATTGCAAAAACAAGCTCGGGCAGAAAAATCATGAAAAATGGCTAAGTCCTAGTCCAGGCGGTCCTTGGGACAGTTGGGACATCTGGGCGCGAACCGGCCGAAAGGCCACCAGGCGGTCTATGCAGCATTTGGGACAAAGGGACGTGTGGGGCGGAAATCCGAACTGGCTGAAAAGTTGAAAAAATTGACTAATGTTGAAGCAAATGCGGGGCCTGGGACGCTGCGACAAAAGTACGAGCAGAAGCCGAACCGGGCGAAATGAGTCAAGGCAGCCCAAAAGCACCGGGACGCAGGGACAAAAAATACGCAAACCAGCCGAACCGCCAAAACAGGGGAACTTCAACTCGGGACATTTGGGACAAAGGGACGATGGGACGCGGTAGTGCCGAAGCGTCAAAGGAGAAGAAGAAAAGTCAACATTTGGTCCGAAACTTCAAACGGCCATAACTTTTGACTCCGAGCTCCGATTTTCACAAAATTGGATTCTTTCTGAGCGAGAACGATGTCCTCTTATTTTTGATGAGGGTAGATATATTTAAATAAAATAAACATATTCGGCTCCAGTCAGTCAATACTCATTCCCGAAATGACAAAAACGCCCGCACACCCAAAATAGCTGCCCGCACTCGGAGGCCATAACTTTTGCATTTCTCAACGAAATCACACAAAATTGGTACTGTTGGAATCGTGGTTCCGAGCCCAATGCAAAAAAATCAAGAAATTCTAGATTTGATTAGAAATTGATTGAGATTTTTAAGAAAACGTGGCGGGTTGAGCATGTTTTATTTGGTAGGTAGCTGGGAGTGCAATTAAGAGGCATGATCATCATTCTTTCTCTCTTTGCAGCACATGGGACAGTATGGGGAGCCTTTTGCAAGTAATTTATAACCATTTCACTCAATTTAATGCCTCTTACAGGTGGTTGAAGGACAGATTTCGGGATTTCCATTTTCCCTTCTCTTTTCCTTCTCATTTTTCTATAAATTGGAGTGTTGGGCTCATTGTAAAGGAGAGAGTTTTTGGGTAGCAAATCTCTAGCTAGTGTGTTGTAGGCCCTTGTAGTGGACTCCTTGCATAGTGATCCGTGGCCCTTATCTTGTAATAGATCGAACTGCATATCATGAAGCAATAAAATACCAGTTTGTGGATGTATCTTCCCGCTGTTTTTAGCATGTTTTCTTGCATTCTTCTTGCCCCTTTGATCTTTCTATAAGAATATTGTGTCTATTATTGTGTTCTTGCAGGGATTCATTATCATTGTGTATGCTTGGAATATTATTGTGAATGCATTTTGCTAGATTATGGTGAACTTTCATCACCTCTTCTAGTGTGCACTTTGCCTCTGTATTTCACACATTTGGAGACTACTCTCACATCCTCCTTTTCTGGTGTATCACCGCTTTAGTGTAAGCTTTCATTTTATGCATTCTCTTTCCCTGGTCCCTTGGAATTCTAGATTAGAATAGCTAGTTTCCCCTGCATTAGAGTAGATTGTGGCAGGTAGTTTAGGAGCAAGAACCAGCTTTCTCTGGAGGTCTATCTCAAGTAGCAAGTCCCACAACTTGGAGATAGTACCCATGTTATCCAATCACACCGTGAGTTCAAGTATATCTCCGGGGTGCTGTGATTCGGTGATAACAGGTTTGAGAGTGGGGAGCTATTTATATGTAGTTTTCTACATTTACGTATATCTAGATTCCTGGTTTCAGTAGGTGCTCCCAAAACCGCAATATGCCCTACTTGACAAATGGGTTTTGCTAGAGTTGGTTTGGAAAATCGTTGGACTACCATAAGATCCGAACAAAGGGCACAAAGTGGGATTCAAATTTCCCATTTCAATTGGCAGATATACTTGTGAAAGTATTTATAAGGTGAAGAATGTAGATGCAAAAATTTCAAGTGACTTTCATGACCTTTCATACCCGAACCAATTTTGACTACTAAGGAAAATTCAAAGCAAACGTTTACCTTTCTCATGAACCCTAGTTAAAATACATTTGGATTCATTTTCAGGATGATTTCATTATCAAGCAATGATAATATGAAAGATTGACTTTGGATGAGGTTTGACAATTTGGTATCGCAGATTCCAAAGGAAATGGAGGATGAGGAGGAAGTATTGGATGCATTTTACAAGGATAACAATGTTGTCAATCAACCATTTCCATGGATTGATTGGTATGTAGAAGAATGTTGCAATAATAAGGAGAGGGCAACACCCATTTTTTAGAGAACATATAATTGGTTGGCTACCTTGGGAATTTCACCCAAAGGATTAGAATAACCTATCAAAACATAATCCCAATCAACAATGAGTATCCTAACACCTACAAAATGGAAAAGGTATATCCAAAGGGCCCATATAGCCCCTAACAATATTTCATTCGTTGTTGGAAGTTCATATCTCTCTAGTGTCCCTGTTTCCAAGGTTGTGTCCGTGGTAATACCAAAGATTAAAAATTGTTGAAGTTGTTGATTCTCCAAGTGTATCACAAGATTTTTCATCTCCTCTTTCTCTACCATTATCACTTCCTTCATCATTTCCTTCCACTTCTACACCCATTTCTTATTTTCCATCCCCATCCATGGATTAGGTATTTTCATCTCTTCTTGTCCTATCAGTAGGGGAGATGATTGAGTCTCCAGTTTCCACTTTGATTCCTCTACAACTTTCATTTCCTTCCATCTCAAATTCTAGCCTCTTTATATCCACCCCTGGGGCTATTCTCATTTCCACCCCATCTATCATTATCACCTCCATTCTAGTGCCAACTAATGTTACTAGTGCTATTGTGTTGTCTAGTGCTCCGTAATGAATCATTCGCTCCACTTCCATCAACATCTGCTATACCAAAATGGTTATTTCACCAGAATCCAAAATAGAAGAAGAAAGTTCCTTTGGTGGATGTTATAGATCTAAGTGTATTGGAACCTACTCTAATCGGATAGGCCAAGAAAACAAAGATCATGTCTATCCTATTAGTAAACCAATCAAGAGAGAAGGACTTAAAATTACTACTCCCATTGAGGGAAAACCAAAGAAACTATCACAAGCGGAGTACCAAAAATTCCATATTTTCATTAGGAAAACCAACACACAAGGGGGAAAAACAAGATTTGCAAAGGGCTCTGGGAATTTTTTTGGAAAATTACAATAAAGACAGCTTCTAAGGATGAACTAAAAGCAAAATTTGAGCAGCTCACTACCCTTTTGAGAAAAGTAACATAGCCTACTCCATCCACTAATATTTCAACTATTACTGCTTCTGATAATTTCTTCCACTCTGGATGATATTTCATATCATGAGATTGAGAAGATAGGCCAGAAGGGAAGATCAGTGAATGGATGGATAGAACACATACTTCAAGAAGATAATCCTTTGATTAAAGAGGCTATTGAAATATATAACGATTTGCTGACTGAAAGAGTCTCTTTTTGTAGAGTGGATGAATCCTTCTCTGAAGATAATAATAACTTGAATTTGAATTTGACTACATGGAGTGAGATCAGAGAGGAGGATCCAGATCTACTTCTTCAATAAGAAGTAATCGATGATATTTTTAAGTTGTTTAAATTTCAAAAGGCTATGGAATTTAGGTCACGGATTTGATAAAGAAATTGGATGACAAGCATGTGGAAATAATGGATGCTCTAAACGACATCTCAGAATATTTTGATAATGTCAATTGCAAGTTCTTCAATGAGAAAATTAATGCTCTTCGGAAGATCAAATTAAGTCAAATTTCAAGGATTTGGTGAAGAAGGACGATGAGGTAACTAGGACTTTCAATAGTGACTCCATTGATAGGTTGGTTTCATGTAAAAATTTCATAGGTCGATTGAAGAAAGTGGTAAGTAAACTTAAAATAATTCCAGCCAAGGTAGCAAGAGAGATTGAGACAACATATGTGGTGAACCATTATGCATGTGGGCTAGAGGAAGGATAAGTACAAGGAATTATCAAGTGTTTCATTGACTATAAGCATTATATGGCTACCTGGGAAAAAAAGCAAGAGAAAATGAAGTGGGAGAAGGTGTTGCAGATGCTAAAGCTAGGTGGTCATGGAAGGACAGCCCAAGCTTTGGATCAATCTAAGTTACGGGTGGTTGGTCAAACATTTGCAACCACTTTGTTATTTTTATGGGTTCTTGTTCCTGGAACTTAATTACATTCTATTTTTAGTAATTTTTTAGTTAAGGTCTAGTTGTAATTTTATCAATTCACAAAGACTACATGTTTATACAAGTGCATATACTTGAACTCACGGTATGATTGGATAACATGGGTACTATCTCCAAGTTGTGGGACTTGCTTCTTGAGATAGACCTCTAGAAAAGCTGGTTCTTGCTCCTAAACTACCGCCACATCTACTCTAATGCAGTAACTATTCTAATCTAAATTCCAAAGGACCAGGGAGAGAGAATGCATAAAATGAAAGCCTACACTAAAGCGGTGATACACCAGAAAAGGAGGGTGTGTGAGAGTATCCTTTCAATGTGTGAGATACAGAAGCAAAGTGCACACTAGAAGTGGTGATGACAGTTCTCCACGATCTAGCAAAAATGCATTCACAACAACATTTCAAACATACACAATGATAATAGATTCTGCATGAACATAAAGTAGACACAATATTCTTGTAATCAAGATTGGAGGGGCAAGAAGAATGCAAAAAAACACAGCAGGGGAAGATACATCCACAAACTTGTATTTTATTGCTTCATGATATGCACAGTTCAATCTATTACAAGATAAGGGCATGGATCACCATGCAAGGAGTCCACTACAAGGGCTTATAGCACATTGGCTTCACAAAGAAATTTTTATAGAGCTTTGCTATCTGAAAACTCCCCCCCTTTACAATGAGCCCAACACTCCAATTTATAGAAAAAATGAGAAGAGAGAGAGAAGGGAAAATGGAAATCCCAAAATCTGTCCTTCAACCACTTGTAGGAGTATTAAATGGAGTAAAATGATTGTATATTACTTGCAAAAGGATCCCCATACTCGTCGATTGAAGAGAGAAAGAATGATGACCATGCCTCTTAATTGCATTCTTAAAAAAAATTCATTATGAACCCAACATTTTGTAAAAATTATCTATATATCTCCACTCAAATATAGAATTTATTGACTTTTGTGTGTCGATCTCAGATCCACGATTCCAACATAATTTTGTGTGATTTCGAAAATGCAAAAGTTATGGCCTTCGAGTGCGGGAAGCTATTTTGGGTATGGCGGTGTTTTCTGTCATTTGACGGGAATGAGCATTAATTAAGATGAATATGTTTCTTTTATTTAAATATATATACCCTCATTAAAAATAATAAATCTAGTTTTTTTGGCATAGAGAATGTCGTGCTCGTTCCAGAAAGTCCAATTTTGTGAAAATCGGAGCTCGGAGTCAAAAGTTATGGCCATTTGAAGTTCACGAGTCAAGACTTTCCTTCTTTCTTTGTAGCTATTTTTGAAAAATCATGCCACAACAGTGCATACTTTTGTCCCGGATGTATCAGAAAAGCTCTCCCCATCGGCCGATTCGGGCTTCCTTGTCCCTTTTTGTGGCTTTTTTCGCCTTTTCGCATCCCACGCGTACTTTTATCCCGGCTGTCCCGGATGAAAATCTCTGAATCGCCCGCATAGACCGTCTTGTGGAAAATTGGCCAATTTTTTCCCCACGCTTACTTTTGTCCCAAGCTTTGTCCCCAAAGCGCACAATTTGCTTTCGCGCATCCGCGCGTCCAGGTAAGTCCCAACTGTCCCGCGGACCGCCTGGGACAAAAATGTCCGACTTAGCTGATTTTCTTCCCTTTTTGGTCCCAAACTTGGTACGACGAACCTCGGTATGACCCGCACTAGTACGATCCACACCCTTCAGACCCGAAATGCTTTAAAACAATCCTGCAACCTTATTTGTTGCTTTTTTTCCTTTTCTAACTCGTTGAGATTTTTTCTTGGATGGGAGAGTTAGAGAGAAGCCGAGGGGGCCCCAAAAACATGATTTCGGGCCTTGAATCAATCTACTTGCTCGGACTGAAGAATTTGATGCATGTTATCAAAATTACCTTGAGGGGTGAATTTTGGATAACAATAATGGCTTAACCTAAAAAAATTATAAATAGTTAAGTGCATGAAGTTTTTAGAGATAGATAGATCATTGGGAAGTTACTCTTCAAGTTTAGAAGAGTGCTTTGAATACTTTGAATCCTTTCAATTACATTCAGAACAATATTTTTCCATGAATAATCTGATTTATTTTGTTAATAGTTGATCAATGTATGCTTTGTGGATGCACAATTCCTTAGTGTAAGTGATTAGCTCACCTTTATTTCGATAATCTTATTTCATTTTGTGGGAAAGTGATGTGATTATCTCTGAGTATCAATCGTGAAAAGATAATTTTCCTTCTATTATAAAGTTGCATTATCATTGATGTCATAATTGAAAGGGATATTTGACATGTGCATGTTTTTTGTTGTTATGGTTGTTGATTGTGTATTCAATCAGATTTGATCCATCTGTTAGGTATGTTTGGGGTCTTACAAGGGAATGTATGCTATTTTGTCTATGGTTTATTATTTACCCTATCCAAATAGCACAAGGTGAATTAGATTGTGATGGTTTTTTATCCTTTCTGAATTAACCCATTTTGGTGTGAAGATCATATGATTATCTAGTTATACTCTTGGTGTATCACCATATTTTCCTCATTTGTTATTTCTAACCCTGAACCTCGTGAAGTGAGTAGACTAGAATCATTTAAAGTGTTTTAGCCTTGAAAATTGATCTTAAATTGGGTTCCCTAAGTTCCAAAGGAATTCAACCTTCTCTCGGAGGTTCATCCCAAGGAAACAAGGTCCCACACCTTGGGGATGATCCAACGTTGCACGAGATCTTTTAGCAATTCAACGGGTGCATAATCCGTGACAACAAGAACCTTACCACTTCATTTCATCAAGTTGGTGTGTTCTTGGTGAGATTCAACCTTTGGAGGCATATGCAAAACACATCTGGCAACTCTGTTTGGTCTGAACAACCCATTCTCTGATTTTGCATACCTTTCTTCCATCCATTTCCATTCATATTTCTTTCCATATATCATTATCCTTCATTCTATGAATTTGTGCAACCATGAATTTATTTTCACAGTGGAATTCACACTTTTAGATGTACAATCATCCTCTAATGAGCTTCACAACTCCTCTATATCAGCACTATGACCAGATTCGAACCACTTTGCTTACTCATATGAGCAATGCCAAAACCAGTTTGGCTATGGAACCTATCAAGAACAAGGGTATACATATGATGATAACAAAAAAATGGAGAATATTGATCTATTGGAGAATATCCAAAGAATGGAGGCTGATATGGATCAATCTTGGGCTTCAACACAAATGAAGGAATTTAGGATTGGTTACAGGGCACCTTGTCCATGGGAAGGCCCTTTTCTAAGACATTATAGCCAACAAAAAAAGCTTGATTTCTTGGATGAAATGTTTCCCCAACTTACACAATGGATCAAGGGTATTGAAACATATGAGAAAAGTGCAAGACAACCTTGTCAATGGGTAAGTCAATCACTAGCTCCTTGTTCTTCTTTCTCTCTTTCCCAAGCTTTATCATTTCAACATTGTCATGATTCAAGCCCATTATATGC
Source organism: Taxus wallichiana var. yunnanensis (assembly GCA_018340775.1). Taxonomy (NCBI): domain Eukaryota; kingdom Viridiplantae; phylum Streptophyta; class Pinopsida; order Cupressales; family Taxaceae; genus Taxus; species Taxus wallichiana. The sequence continues at coordinate 1,040,795,317 of CM031239.1, forward strand.
TGCCCTAAATGTTGAATTCCCTTCTCCATCTCCTATATTTTCATCTGACCTCACTTATTCTACCCTTTTCCCTTCCAAGCAATCATCCCCTCTAAACAAAGAAGTTACACTTCCTTCTCCATCACAAATGGTTACAAAACTCATTGTATCCCAACCCAACCCTCCTCTTGTTGTCTCAAGTTTATCTTGGGAAGAAAACAATACTAAAATCAGTCAAAGGAGCAAGAAGGAGAGTCCAACCAAGAAGAAATAACTAAAGATTGGAAAATATGGGCTCTTAGTTTCGAGATTGATAAGATCCCCTTGCTTGTTAGACCTATGAAGGATATGGAGGTCCTGCCACAAGTGAAGGCTGATTTTGGAGGGGAGAAAGAACAAGAAACAAATGATCAATGATCCTTTTGCTCTAAATGTAGTATGCATATTGTCACCATATTCTCGGGGATTTCGATTCACTTCAACTCATAGAATCAAAAGTGGAAGAGGGATCCCCAAATCCACAAGAAGAGCAACATGTGAAAATAAAAGAGGAAAAGACCCCTAAAGTGCAAAATGGTTCAATGGAATGCAATGACCCTCATTGTCCTACATGCCTAGATCTTGCTACACTATTGGAAGGTTGCATTGAGCCACCACATCCATCATCATCAATTATAACCAACCATGAGGAGCCTCATTCTATGGAAGAGAAAAAATCATTTTCTAAATCCTTGGATGAAGAAGAAATCATATGAAGCTTCTTGCTTTCTTTTGATGATGGAATTTTAGATTCTTCTTCTATCACATCTTTGCAAGAATCTGATTTTGTGGAGGAATTAGATCTCTTAAAATTTATGTTTAAAGAGGAAGAAGAAGATGATGACAACAAGATCAAATCAGTCATCAGGGAAAGGGAAGTCATAGAAGAGGTAGCATTGTTTGAGGAAGAAAATTAATATTTAGATCCACCTACAGTAAGCACATTCTTCCAAAAAGTCTACAAAATGTCCCCATTCATGGGGATGAGCTTCAAAGGAATGGGAAAATCAAAAGGATCATCCCATTGGCCCCCAAGGCCCCATGCCCAATCAAATATTTGGCTTCATTGGAGCCAAGGAGAAGCCAACACCAATCATGTTCACTTTAAAGCATGAGGATAATCTTCAAAGTACCAAGGATCATTTACAACACCTCCAACCAAATGATGAACATCTTGAGGAGGTATTCATTTTGATTATTGATACCTTAGGTGAAAGAGTGGAAGGTGAATTTTCACTCCTGTTATAGGCCATATCCATTGCAAAATTAATTACATGGCCACACTTTGTAAAAAAGGGAAGCTATTTCTCCTTCCTGTTGCAAGATTTGTTTAGCTTTCCCTTGCTTCGGTTAGTGTAGGAGTAGGAGTACATTTTCTTTCAAAGAGATGAAGTGCTTTGTTACACTTTGCATGTCTTATTTGAGGCATGTATGATTTGTCTCTTTTGTACATATATTTTGTCCACGTTGCTCCAGGAGGTATAATGCACCGTGCCTTTTAGTCTTTGCAGGAGGGAGATCCATAGTTGTATGTAATGGTTGGAAACTTCAAATAAAACAAATGGATAACAACTAAAATTAGTTGAGAAAAAATCTTGTTGGTTCTCTCCAAGAAAAACTGAAGCAAACCACTATGCCTATGGAGGCACCCTTCCAAGATCGGTTGGCAACCTAATTCAAAATCAGCTTCATCATTCAAACTTGAAGATTAAAACTGAGAGAATGAGTGAAATTCAAGTTTGAAACAATTTTCTACTCTCACAAAACAAATTTCAAATATTTTACTATCAAATTTTAGAGTGCAAGTAGTATGAAACAACTACAAAAAGAAATAGTGGTACTATAAACATCTAGGGTCAATATTTTTAAGGTTCATATCAGCTCATGATGATAATGCAGACTTCATGCCCAATGGATTGATATAGGAAGCTGGTCAAAACTCTTGTTAGCAGGCTAACAACCATTGTCACCAAACTGTTATCCCATTTCACCCTCTAGTGAAATGGGATGAATGTCAAGCTCGCATGAGGAATGTTTCTTCAACATTCCAAGAATTTTCTAATACACCTCCTCGAAACCCATAAAAATTGACAAGATTCGGACCATATTGGAAGAATCCTTAAGAATTACGCCTTGGGTATTTGTAGAGCTAGGCCGAGCTAAATGTTTGAAACCAAGCTACTTTTAGCTCCCGAGTTTGTAGAGGAGGCCAATTTATTCCTTCTAAGGGATCGATTTGGTTTGGTATATGGTCGAGCTATTCAGGGTAGCCGAGTTGTTTATATGAGTTGTCTATGAAGTGAGCCGATGACCGAGCTATTTATATTGTCTACCTGGTAGTGTTCAAAGCTCTTACCCGAGCTATTCAAAGTGGCTTGAGCCCATTCCCTTATAGCATGAGATTGTCTAAAATATCACCAAGCCTTGCTTACATTATCACGAGGAGTATCGGGTTCTATAATATCCACTGAGTTGCATTGTTGAGTTGACCCATCAAGCCATATACCGTGAACATTGAGCTCATGCAATGAAGCACCGAGCCAATCATACTAATTAGATCCATTGAGTCGTGTGATGAGATATGCACCATTGAAACTTGGATTTCACATGTTAGGCATATTGAGCCACGCAAACTTCTCTTCCAAGTCATGGGAAATCATGGTCGAGCCATCAAAGAAATGAAAATAAGAGGATCTATTTGGTCAAGCCATCACAAGGATGTAAAAGACTGAGCTCACAAAAATTCAAGTGGCACCGATAGGAGTTGACTCAATAGCACAAGCTAGGAAGGGGAAGCATGTGGTTTCCACGTTGTAGTACAATGCAACATCACGATGGTCAAAGTGAGGTGGAGACCCAAAAAGTGCAGGGCCTCCACGTGGAGCAAGGACTCGATGACGGTTGAGGTTTATGGGGCTCGGGGCAATAAACAACTCAACGTCCTAGGTAAGGAAGAAAATCCCAACACATTGGATGACTCAACCTTCGGAAGGAAAACTCGGCCAAAGATATAAGGAGTTGGGTTGGTAGTGCAAGAGGTGCTAAATCCAAAGGGGTAGACGATGAACCATGTGCACACACCGAATTGGATAATGTCTACCGAGTTGGCATCAAGGTAGTTAAAAGCTAAAAGGGACCTGCATTGCACACTCTATGAACTCACCATGTGGGATGCCAAGGTAATATCTTGGCAGTAGTAGAAAGGAGTTAGTGAATGATATGGAAAAGTGACATAGTGCAAAGGCCAAAGCCCACCGCCAAGAGGAGATAGGAGAGGATCCAACTCAACCGAGAATGGTTGAAAATAGCTATATGTCAATACAAAACTTTAAAACACTTGGCTCACCAATCCAATCATACCAATAATAAATGATGGGCCTCATGATTCTAAATGCCCGGATATTTTAAAATATATGCAAATAATTGGAGAAAGAGGACAAGAAAGCAAGTCTGTGCAAAACCAAAAGAGTTGCGAGTCACTCGAAGGTCGTAACTAGAGCAATTCTTAATGAAATCACACAAAATTGAACTCATTGGAATCGTGGCTCCAAGATCGATGCAAAATAAGCAAGAAATTCAGAAATTGATAAAGATATGATGAAAATTTCATAGAAAAAGATCCCAATTCAATTTGGTTTTTGGGAATGCATTCAATAAGCATGGCCATCATTTCTTTCACTATTGCAGTCATGAGACAACATGGCAAGAGCCTTTTTCAAGAAAAGTATCATTAATTGCACTCATTTATTGCATATATGAAAGTGGTTGAAAAGGAAATTTTAGGATTGTTTTTGTCTCTTCTTCACATTCTATTTATTGTAATCTGGGGCTCATTTGTAAGAAGGGGGTTAGTCATTTTTTCCTCTCTTCCCCTCCTTCTCTCTGCTAGGGTTTGAAAATGGAGCTCAAACCTCCTTTATAAGATTTGTAAAGGAATATTATTACCTTTTTCTCATTGATGTTGTATTGTGCATAATTAGGGAGCAATATAATATGTCTTGTGATGCATTTTGTCCATCCTTTGCATGTTTTTATTTTCTCTACTTTCTTTTATTCACTATGTAGCATATTATGCATAGTTCAAATGTTCACTACAAGTTTTAGAAGTTATGATTAATGAGTTTGAAGTGGTGTCCTATGTGAATCTACCTTTTGACTGTAGTGCATTTTTTCCACCCTTTTCATTTCTCACCTTTCTCCATTTCAAGAAGTTGGATTCTTGATTAACATCCTCCTTTTCTTGGTGTATCACCATTCTTAGTATAGGATTTATTTTTATGCACTCTCTCTCCTTGAACTCTTGGAATGTTAGGATTAGGATTAGATAGCTTTTCTTGCACTAAGAATAGCTTGTGGTAGGTAGTTTAGGAGTAAGAGCTAGCTTTCTCTGGAGGGTTATCTCAATCCCGTAAGTCCCACAACTTGAGAGATAACCCAATGTTTCCCAAAAGGTAGGGATCCATAAGCAAAAATCCCATGGTGCTAATTTTTGGCTAAACACATTCCAAAGGTACTAAAATACTCTAAAGGAATCCATATAACATCCATTCAAGGGACAAGGGCTACATACACTTTGCATAGGAAGGGGAAGTCTATTCTATTCCATCCACACATGCTATAGATTTATACATTCTAGATCTAGCCCACTATCAAGTGGAACTTGCATAAGGGCATCCTAGGTCACAATTTCTCACAACAACTACATGGAGTCGAGATTTAGTGAAGTGGTTAGTTGTAAGTTCACTGGGGGGTGACTGTGTCAGGTCAATCTAACTCCCCTTTATGTATTTTCCTTTTTATGTTTGATGTTGTTTGTGGGCCTGTGCAGGTGAACTTCTATTTTATAGGTTACGTGTATCATCGATGATCTTGGTGCAAATAGCAGGTTATCAAAAGAGACCAACTGCAAAACCCTAGTGATATAGAAGAAACTAGATTATGAGATCTACATAGTCACAAACACCTAGTTTTGGTCTTTAACACCTAGGTGCCCCTATCCTACTATGGGCGCCCGTGTCTTGCTTTGTTCCTATACCCCATATTTTTCAGTGATCAATAACGACCATATTTTAGTTTTTTTATCACTCATACTTTCCTAGATCACTTCCTTTCCATTCAGAAATTAGCTAAGCCTTTTATCTCCCTCTCTAGCTTAATTTTTTACATTATTGTTTGCTTATTGCTTGATCTTATTGTATATTATCATTTTGTACACCATTTATTTCAGTAGTTACTCTCCAATTAGATTTAATTCAAACTATATTAAATCACTATCTAAAGCCCTTGGTGGGAATGTTTAACCTTCAATCGTTAAGATTTGTGTAACCACAACTTAGTCATATAATTATAATATTAGATTAACAAAAAAATTATCACATGTTTTATTTTTATTATATTATTATTTACGGTTTCCTTTAGTAGTTGTTGGCTTTTTGGGACCCACGCCATCGGTGATGTGACATAGCTTAGATCAAAAATCTCTACTAAACATAAAATCACCAAAGTCTGGAGGAATTCTCAATTCCATAAAATTTATTGATAGGTTCAAATACTTCAAATTCAAGTGTAGACTGATATGAAATTGCATGACTCTACTCAACATGTTATTTGACAAATCCAATTTCTACATAAAAATCATATAATGTGATGAACTAGGGGGTATGATTCTAATTAGATTGTTGGAAGACAAATCCACATGCTCTAATTCCAACTCAAGAAACTATTATAGAATGATTCTAGAGAAAATATTATTAATTAAATTTATACAAGTCGGGCTACTATATTATACTAATGATCTAGGAATAGCTCTAAAGAGTGCATTGTTGGACACAAAGAAGTACTAGATACTACAACCTACTAATACTATCCAATTTATCGTAGGAAAAATCCATATGCTCGATGCTAGTTAGATTCCCAATCCATGAAGGAATATTTCCTATCAACTTATTCTTTTCTAGTTTAAGATACACCAAAAATTCAAAGCTTATAGAGAATTAGGAAAATTCCCGAGAATAAGTTCTCACACAAATCTAAAGCTATCTGCTATAAACACCAACCAATAAGATAAGGAATAGGTCCTGAAAATTTTTTTTTTTCAAGTAGAGTTATCTCAATTTATACAATCTCAAGTAAACCACTAGGGACAATCCCAACAAAATTATTTCTTGACAAATCCAGTACCCTCAAATTCCTCATTTCCCATATAAATTCTATTTACAAAACCAAAGAGATTTTTTTAGATAAATTCAAGATTTTTTTTTATGAAAAAAATCTTATATTTTATTAAAAGAAACACGATACAAGATTTTTCCAAAAAAAAATTGGGTGGTATGAGAGCATGCCCCAAATCCACAAGCACACTAGGCCATGCCTAGGAATACAACAAAAAACCTAAGAAACACCATGTCAAGCAATTGCAGCAAAAATATCAGTAGAGGGGGCTCGTGATCATCTGTTAGCCAAGACCAAGAAGCTCTTTTCTAGTGTCGACACATCACAACCTGAGCCTGGGGGTATTCTTACTCATTGTCGAAACAACCCACACGGAGAGATGGAAAGAGCCATCCGGAGAGGAACTTATCGATGATGACAAAGGAGGCGGAGGGTGGTAAGCACCACCCATCTGGGTGCATAGCTCGGGAGCCACAAGCAAAGCCCAAACCGAGCTGACGAGAAGGTGCGGGGGAGCCCCAACCATGATGGCGAGTTGGTGGAGATAGAATTATCCATGGTTGACTATGTGGAGACCAACGAGTATGGCTGAAAGAGCACTACTAGGAACATCTCCGATGACATCCTCAGGGAAGTCTGCCATGAGGCGGAGAGCACCTAGAGGGGGAAGGTGGCTCCCAAGAAACATTACATGGGGCATCACCCTAATGTTGCAGAAGATTCTGGAGGTGCTCCAAATCAAGGGTCACCTTTTTATCTTGCACTTGAATCTGCAGCAAGCACATTGGAGATAACCACCGATTTATTATACATGAAGAATTGTTGATCAACTTCAATATTAGCAAACAAAAAATAATTCCTTTCTTTCCATAACCAAAAAAAAATTTCACTCTGAAAACATTCCAAGTTTGGGAAAACATGTGAGGTAATCTGTGGTTATCTCCTAAAATAATATGGTGCTGGGTGAAACACTCTAGGCTGGAGGGGGAAATAAATGAATGAATCCATAAATAATAGGACCACAAAGCATACTACTTGATAAAGATAAACAATTGAGAGACCCACGAAAGTCATGAAAGGGTCAAGATAATACATTGTTTTAAAAATCCAAAGACTTTGAAATTCCCTTATTGCCCAACCCATAAGGAGTCATACATGATAACTTATTATAGTTAAAGTTCAAGTTCATCGGGCCTAGACTATGCAACATCAAGGCTTATGGTTCTCGAGAAACATTACATGGGGCATCACCCTAATGTTGTAGAAGATTCGAGGTGCTCCAAATCAAGGGTCACATTTTTATCTTGCACTTGAATCTGTAGCAACACATTGGAGATAACCACCGATTTATTATACATGAAGAATTGTTGATCAACTTCAATATTAGCAAACAAAAATAATTCCTTTCTTTCCATAACCAAAACAAAATTTCCACTATGAAAACATTCCAAATTTGGGAAAACATGTGAGGTAATCTGGGGATATCTCCTAAAATAATATGGCGCTGGTGAAACACTCTAGGCTGGGGAAATAAATGAATGAATCCATAAATAATAAGACCACAAAGCATACTACCCGATAAAGATAAAAATTGAGAGACCCACGAAAGTCATGAAAGGGTCCATATAATACATTGTTTTAAAAATCCAAAGACTTTGAAATTCCCTTATTGCCCAACCCATAATGTAAGGAGTCATACACGATAACTTATTATAGTTAAAGTTCAAGTTCATCGGGCCTAGACTATGCAACATCAAGGCTTATGGTTCTCAAGAAGTTCTTATAAGTAATAGATAATGTTTGAACTTCTACACTTTTTTGGGGCCTCTACCAATTCTCCTTGAGAATCCTACACCTTCGAGCACAACCTATCTAGCTTTTCATTTCTATATGTACACTATGTGTTGGAACTTTACAAGAATGCCAAAAGTTGATGTAGTTTTCAGGGCTATAATATCAATCATTAATCTAAAGGAACTTTCTTGGAGATCCATTTGACATATATTCATAGGAAAAAATCAAAACCCATCCGGGATGGATACCACCCGATGACCAAGCCTATCCAACCATCCTACTCAAAGCAATCACCCAAAATTGATCAAGTCGAGTCGACCAATAGAACCCACAAATGAGCTTCCCCAAAGATGTCACCCATATGGCCACCAATGTCAAAAGGTAGATCAAAATCATGCACAAGAAAAATGGTCAAGAAAAGTGGTTGTCTCTCTAAAAGGAAGGAATCCAAACCAATAGAGCTCTACCATGTTGAAGTTGTAATCAAGTAGGTCACAAAGAAAAACAAATCCACCCCCAAGATAGATGCGCTTGGGTGAAATATGAGTCCAACCGGGTGGTCGTAAACTACTAAAACCAGTTCAAAATCCACAGGGAGCGGTAAAGGCATTCCCATATGGGTTTGTAAGAATATATTTAAGTGGTGATGAGGTTTGAGCCCATGACCTCCCTCGCACTTGATTTTTAGGAAATTACATTTAAATAGGTTTTGTTACACAACTTATCTTAAGCTTTTTGGATGGTAAACATGTTTACTGTTGCTATGAATTGAAATGAAGGTGGTTTTGGTCCTTAGTGTCCTCTGAGTGATATGTATTTGGAGTGTCCCATTGTGTTTTTCTTGGTCCACGTGAATAATATTGACCCCCACCTCAAGGTGTCATCATGACCACTTATTGAAAGTTTCCAATGGACTCAATGGGAATGGAAATTAGGTTTACGACTACAAACTACTTATAACTCACCAATAACTCAATCCCTTGAGTCTAAATTTATATAGTAAATGTTTTATTATACTAGGAGTTATGGATCAGAGTGGTGGATGAGAACCTTGTCAAAGTGGAACATTGGGGTGGGCTTGGGTCCTTAATGTGCACTCAACAATCTGCATCTGGAGTGCCTAACTATATTCAGTATGGTTCATATGAAGAAGTTTGACCTCTACATCAAGATGTCACCATGACCACTTATTGAATGTGTATGGACTCAATGGGAATGGAAGTTAGGTTGATGATTACAAACTACTTGTCACTTACTAATAAGACCTTGAATATTTTAATCTTACTTTTAGTGAATATTAAAATAAAATTAAAAAATTCAAAGATAGGAGGAGTGATTTTTATTTTGTTAGACAAAATAACTGTTTATTTCATTAACTAACATGATAATATGTACAACTATTTTTTGTATTGGGTTAGTTATTTGTATAAATTTGCATTTTTCTAGTTTGGTTCATTTTAGTGTATTTTTGTCTCTATCAATTATTGGTTTGGATTATGTTTTACTAATTCATTTTTTCTTATTTCTAGCTATTTTTGGAGATACTATTTTCTATGCTTTTCTATTTTCTCATATTTCATGTCCTTACATATTTTTTCTTTCATCTTCCTAATTTCATTTAATTCTATGTTTCTCCATAATTACACAACTATATAATTATGGGCATCTTTTTTTGCAAAGGATCTTCTAACCCATATGTGGGTCTCTTATAGTTATTGGTCCTTTTTGTTATCATTTTCATATGTGCACGAATAGGATCTTCATTTCAACTCAAAATTTCTATCCATGTAGGAGTATTATTACATTTAAGATAAGAAATGAATGGAGATTGATTAAGCAAGAAGTGATAAAAGGTCATCCATGTGTAAAATGAAATTAAAAGCATTTGGAGGATCGTTTATAAATTTTATAAAATATCATGAGCATGTATGTGGTGATCAAGGATCATTGATTAGGTCATTGAAAAACTTAAAAGTAGGATACTTGCATTACATGAGCCTATGTGGCAAAAAAATCTTCCCGTGATATTTGATGTTATTGGTCGGTAGTATAAAATATGCAATTGAATGACAACATTAAGGTGAATATTGTGAATTTCTATTTCACATGAATGGTGATTCGACCCTAAAATTAACTTGTACCCAGAAAAATTTGGTGACTCGGTCCTAATTCCTACCCTGAAATTTTTTCAATTTCAAATTTCAAAAATCTGCAATATTCGTGAATTAATGAATATTCACCATTAAAATTTTACCTAATTGAATGGCTATTTTTTGTAATCAATGGGTTTTCTCGATTATGTTTTTTAACATTGACATTGAGGTATTTTGACATTGTTATTGAGGTTCATGATTGGTTGTTGACCTGGAAATTTATAATTAATTTTTTTTTCGACCTCATGTTTTGTGTGATAGGAACATGATTATTGTATCAGGAACATTAAGATTTTTTATTGTGATTAGAGACATTCTTATTAAAAACATATGGGTGAGTGCACCAAGTTGGGGGCAAAAGGGGGTCTTAAGTGGATGCATTTTTCTGAAAAACAAATTCAACTTGTATGAGTTTTTTGAAATAGTTACACTCAAAATTGGAAGATGTTGTAGAAATATGAATTGTAGCAATTTGAGTCTAGTTTCTAGGCTAATAAATTTTATTGAAAATGGATAAGTTTAAATGGGTAAAACAACTAAAATACCAACATATGCTCCTGTTTTTGTTAAAAAACATAACATAGAGTGACTTTCGTGCCCCCCACCATTTTTTGAGCACCATTTGGTATTTTTGAAAACCCTTTAGTAGAAAGATAGCTAGGAGCATCTAGTTTGGGCTCCATTTTTTAAAGATTTTTTTAGCGAATATTTTTTTATTTATGATTTTTCTAGTACAAAAATTTCATGTTTTTAAAAATAACAGAGCTCCAACCGTGCCCCCCCTAACTACCTCAAAAATATTGAAAATTAGAATTATTTTTTAAAATATGTATAGAATTATGCCTAGTTTGGGCTATTATAAATTTTTTTAATTTCGATCACCCAAAAAAAGATACACCATGAAAGATAGACATATTTACACTTCAAAAAATAGCTATAAAAATTCATAGTTAGAAAATAAATAATATGGAAATCTTATATTAGTCAGAAAATTTGGAAAATTATATTTTTAGAAAGAAGAGACTCTTCTCTACATCATGGTATAATTTTTTAAAAATGGATCGATTGTTTTATTTTGATTTATCATAGAGGAAGTGTCATTTTTACATTTTCTTGTAAAAACTCACTTTGTTTGTTGTGTTTGTGTAGGTCCATGCCTCAGGATTGGGGATCCAAACCGAATCCCAAGCCTTGAGGCATGGCTTGGGAAAAGAGAAAACAAAAATGCGTACGTGTTTTGCTTTGTTTTATATATTATGGCCCCCCAACGTCCCTTTCATCTCTTTCACGGGAATTCTACAAACATTTTGTTTTGTCTGCAATATTCTCTACATTCTTGCACAATTTTTTAGTATTTCATTTTGTCCCCTACCCCACTAGTTGATTTTTTCTAATCATGGGCGATAAACATTGAGCTAAGGACAAGAGGAAAGTCAAGAATAAGACACCTGGAGCAATTGGAAGAGAAGAGAATAAAGAAATTGAAGAGAATGCAAAAACTTCAAGCAGGGTAAGGTACATCCGCTATATCAAATGTAGCTAATGTATTAGAAAATTGGGATGAAATACATAATGAAAATGTAGAGAATAATGATTTTGTAATGAATAATGATTTTGCAATGAATAATGATATTGAATTGAATGATAATGTTGGTATGGATGAAGAAATTGATATGAATCCAATTGTTGAACCCTTACTTGAATCTTCACCTCTAAGAACACCTCCTTCCATTTCGAGAAGAAAACCAATTCACTTAATTGAAATTGATGAAAACATTATAAAACCAATGCCTAACAAAATGTCTGAAAGAAATGCGAGAAGAAAAGCTAGTGGAATTTGGGATAATTACTTTGATAATTTAAATGACACACAAAGATGTCAATTATTTGTTTCATTGATGAAATTAATTAAGATGAGACTTATAATGAAGACCCCGGGGTTAAGAACATCTAATGTTGTTGATCAAAATGTGTCAATTATTGAAAACATACATAAAGCATACAAAAGCGTAGGTGGAAAAAGACACATCAAAGATAGTAATGCTACATGATGTGCACTAACTAATTGTATAGTAAGTGATAAAACAATTAATAAACGCTTGATTAGAAAAACAAGCAATGCTTTGAAGCTAAACAAAAAAACTAATGAAAGCAATAGAGAGACGTAAACGTCTTGATTTAGTCAATAACACTGACTATTGGGATTTCTCTAGCAGACTTCCACAAAAAGACAAAAATACATCGGATATTCTAAAAGAATTAATTGTAAAATTTTGGAATGAGAACACAAGGGTGTCACCGAATAGAAGAGATACAGTAAAAGAAGAATAGGTTCTCGTAATCATGAATTGTGTGCAAAACATTTCTTAGATATGACTCAAACAAAATTGTTCTCTAAGTTTAAAAATGAAAATCCACAAATTAACATTAACCAAAGATTCTTTGAAATGAGCAAACCCTTTTATGTGAAAATCAATCACTCACGTACCACTTGTTTTACAGGCATCATGTTGAATTTTCAATGCATTATGATGTTTTTTGTCAAGTATGTAGTGTTTTGCATACTGACATCATGTTGCAGGAGTGTGGAATAAATGTCCCACAAAAATCTTCAAGGGAATTTATTTCGACAATATTTTGTGAAAAATCAACAAGACAATTTTTGTATAACAAAGCATGTTTGGATGGAACGTGCAATGTATGCGGTGGCTTGCCAAATGTGAAAAGTTGTATCCATGAGGAGAGAACACATATTCAATAGGAAAAGAATTGGTTGATTTCACCAAATATAAATCAGTGGCATATCAATTAAAAGATGGAAAAGAATCTAAGAGGTGTGAGCTTGTTACAAAACAATTACCTATATCAGAATATAAGGTCAAATTCAGAGGAATTTTTTATGAGTATGCAAGGCACACACATAGAGCTCGATAGTTGGATGAACAATTCAAGTTAAGCAAGGACACATTCCCACTTGGTACTATTGTTTCAATAATTTATTTCACAAAGAATTACACATTGCAGCCACAAATAGAGGTTCAGTCTCAATATTATAACTCAATGCAAGTTTCTATTTTCATGCATATAACATTCATGCACTCTCCTGAAAGCACTGAGAAAGATCGAAAAAATATTAAGAGAGTATCATTTCTACATCAATGATGATCGGACACATTCTACAGAATATGTACAAGGGTGTTTCCAGGTGTTTTATGTGAACTTGAATGAGAGGAACATTAGTTTCGATCAACATTACATTTGGTCGGACAACTGCACATCACAATTCAATAATGCACAGATGTTTTATTGGCTAAGAAGGATGCACAAAGAAACAAATGTACAACATATCTAGAGTTTTACTAAGGTAGGGCATGGAAAAGGAGAGCATGATGGTGCAAGAGCATGTGTGAAAAGAGCACTTGCAAGAGAAGAGTTAAAGTTCAAGGATGGTGCTAAATTTACAGATGCAAAAAGCATTGTTGATTGGTGTGTCAAGAATATGGGCCATGAATCTCAAGAGAGATCAATAGTTCATAGATATTTTTGGTTGATAGAACAACAACATCTGGACAAAATTTGAAGATTGTATGATAGTTGCAGGATCAAGTGATATGCACTCATTTTGTAGTTCAAATGCAAATGCTTGGACTATTTATACTAGGTGCATGACATGTTTTTGTATATCATGCATTGATTTTACGTGGAATTAATGTGAGTCACAATAGTGGGTGGAGGAGTGGACTTGTAGACCTCTAATTCCACTCGACACACATCAAGTTCCACGAGCATTACAACTTGCAGGGTCTTTAGATCAAATGACAACATCACCTGACTTTGACCAAGTCTCTGATTTAGTGCAACAAGGTACATACATATATGTACATGCCATGTTTTAGATTTATAAATTATTAAATGGTCAACTCTTAATGTATTTATAAATTGACTAAACAATTTTACTTTGTGATACATAGGGCACATTTTTGCAGTTATTGTGATGGAATTTAACGAAGAGGGAACATACTACTTCTTATCTCGTTGTGTAGAGGGGAAAAATTGACTTCCACAATCATTGATGGTGAAGACCTTGAGTATCCCACTGGATCAGTGGTAGTCACTGGAACTTGGCTTCGACGATATCCTATCAAAAAATCAAACATTTGGTTGTTTGAAGACTATGAAGTACATCGAAAGATACTTCACTATTCACATTTGGTCCTTGCAACAAATATTAAATTGATCAAATATCGAGGTCGGCCATCAAACAAAAATCTATGGAAGGTTCATGAATCAGATCATGAAGTAATTCTTACTACTGTCAAGAATAGAGTTGATCCTTGCGGTTCATTGGATTGAATTTGCAAAGGTATGTTCTTCATGAATTTAATTTAAATATTTACTTAAATGATTTTGTTTAAATTTTGCATGATTTAAAATTCTATTTAATTACTTACTAACATGTTTATGTATGTTAGTGGTGCCAAAAAATCTTCCACCTTCATGTGGTTAGCACTGTTAGTAGAGAATTTATTATTCTCGAAGCCAAGTGAAGCTAAGAAAAATTAAATATTAGAAAGGAACAACAAACAAAAATTCTCATTTCACCACCTATATTGTAAAAATATCTTATTAAAATTCTCATTTCACGACCTATATTGTATGAACTACCTATATTATTCAAGTGATTGGAAATGGACAACCTTACACTGACTCACTCTGAATGGAAATGGAGAAAATCTGCGAGAGGCTTTAGTAGAGGGCCCCGGCATGGAGGTCTCGTGTTTGCACTATTTCTCACGTTTGCAAACAATAGCATATCGAGAGAACTAGATAGAGATGGAGAAAACAGTGAGAAGCTTTCGTAGAGGGCTTAATGTGGAGCTCTCGAGATCTAACAAGACATCTCTCTAGGTGCCACGGAGTCCGAGAAATCACATGTCAAAGATAGCTATTGATTGGGCCTTAGGGCTCTTAAGCGACTACGCTCGGATGAGGTAGCCCGAAAGCATGGGCAGCGTAGGGAACCAAAATGAAGCCTCTAATAGCATTTACCAAGCCACCTTGATGTGTTGGCGTAGTTGGTTTGGTCCCACGAGCTTCCGTTTGAAAACTACAGCCTCTAGCAACCCTACACTTTTCAAACGCATTATTTCTCACGTTTGCAAAATATAGCACATCGAGAGAACTGGATGGAGATGAAGAAAACCATGAGAGGATTTCGTAGAGGGCTTCAACATGGAGTTCTTAGATCTGACAAGACATCTCTAGGTGCCACGGAGTTTGAGAAATCACATGTCGAAGATAGCTATTGAATGGGCCTCAAGGCTCTTAAGCGACTACACTCGAACGAGGTAGCCCGAAAGCACGGAGAGCGTAGGGAACCACAAAAAATCCTCCACTAGCATTCAACAGGACATTTGGACATGTTGGTGTAGTTGGTTTTGTCCCACATGCTACCGTTTGTAAAATACAACATCTAGTAGCCCTACACTGACTCAGACTGCACTATTTCACACGTTTACAAATAATAAGACAACAAGAGAACCAGATGGAGATAGAAAAAACCACAAGAGGATTTCGTAGAGTACTCTGACATGGAGCTCTCGGAGATCTAACGAGACATCTCTAGGTGCCATGGATTCTGAGAAATCACCCATAAAAGGTATGGCATGTTTGGGCCTCAAGGCTCTTAAGGGACTACGCCCGGATGGGGTAGCTCAGCACGTGGAGCGTAGGTAACCAAAAAAATCCTCCACTAGAATTCCCAAGCCATTTGGACATTTTTTCATAGTTGGTTTGGTCCCACATGCTACCATTTGTAAAATACAACATCTAGCAGCCCTACATTGACTTTCAGACTACACTATTTCGTGCATTTGCAAACAATAGGACAACGAGAGAACCAGATGGAGATAGAAAAAACCACGAGAGCTTTCATAGAGTACCCTAACATGGAGCTCTTTGGATCTAATGAGACATCTCTAGGTGCCACGAAGTCCGAGAAATCACCCGTCGAAGATATGACGTGTTTGGGTCTCAGGGCTCTTAAGCGACTACGCCGGACGAGGTAGCCCGAAAGCACAGGGAGCATAGGGAACCAAAACTAAGCCTCCACTAGCATTCACTAGGCCACCCTGATGTGTTGGCATAGTTTTTTTGGTCCCACGAGCTTCCGTTTGCAAACTACATCCTCTAGTAGCCCTACACTGACTCAGACTGCACTATATCGAATGTTTGCAAACAATAGGACAACGAGAGAAACGGATGAAGACGGTGAAAACCACAAGAGGATTTTGTAGAGTACCCCGATGTGGAGCTCTTGGATATGATGAGACATCTCTAGGTGCCACGGAGTCCGACAAATCACCCGTCGAAGATATGACGTGTTTGGTCTCAGGGCTCTTAAGAGACTACGCCCGAAAGAGGTAGCCCGAAAGCACGGGAGAATAAGGAACCAAGAAAAAGCCTCCAGTAGCATTGACTAGGCCACCCTGATGTGTTGGCATAGTTGGTTTGGTCCCACGAGCTTCCATTTGCAAACTACAGCCTCTGGCAACCCTATACACTGACTAAAATTGCACTATTTCTCACGTTTGCAAACAATAACACAGCGAGAGAACCGGATGGAGACGGAGAAAACCACGAGATAATTTCATAGAGGGATTCAACATGGAGCTCTCGAACTTGACAAGATGTCTCTAGGTGCCACAGAGTCTGAGAAATCACATGTCGAAGATAGCTATTGATTGGGCCTCAGGGCTCTTAAGCGACTACGCCCGAACGAGGTAGCCCAAAAGCACGGGGAGCATAGGGAACCAAAAAAATCCTCCACTAGCATTCACTAGACCAACTCGATGTGTTGGCATAGTTGGTTTTGTCCCACAAGCTTCCGTTTGCAAACTACAACTACCATTTGCAAACTACAACAGCTGGGATTAATAAAAAATAATCAACTTGGCATGTTGTCCTTAAGATTATACATGATTCTATCGACAACATCACGTAGATCTTCCATTCCAATTAAGTTGTGATCCTTCCACGCTTCCCATTGTTCCTTTTCTTCCGCTCGTATCTTCTCTTTAACTTCTTCCAGATGTTTTTGGGTAATGAAATTGACTCTTTATGACTTTCAGGAGGCATTTCTTCTTGAATCATAGTGACATCTTCACGTAATTGTTTTTCTTCACGATGTTCATTATCATCTAAAGTTGAAGACTAATATTTATATGGCCTTCGGCTTATTTTTGGGCATAAACAACCTTTTGTAATGTCCAAAAAAATTCAGGCTCTTCATTCTCTGTTTGATTGAAGATATTCATTCTTTCAAAATGAACATTTAGAACATTGGTGGTCTCCCAAAAAAAAATTTCATAGTCTACATAGTTGTATCATATGGAAAAATCATTGAACATTGGTGGTTTCCTCCACCCGTGCTTTCAGGCTACCCCGTCCGGGCGTAGTCACTTAAGAGCCTTGAGGCCCAATCACGCCATATCTTCAATGGGTGATTTCTCGGACTCCGTGGCACCTAGAGACATCTCATCAAATCCAGAGCTCCAAATTGGGGACCTCTACGAAATCCTCTCGTGGTTTTCTCCATCTCCATCCGGTTCTCGTTGTGCTATTGTTTGCAAACATGAGAAATAGTGCAGTCTAAGTCAGTGTAGGGCTGCCAGAGGCTGTAGTTTGCAAACGAAATCTCATGGCACTGAACCAAATACACCAACATGTTGGGGTGGCCATGGTGAATGCTAGTGGAGGCTTCGATTTGGTTCCCTACACTCCCCGTGCTTTCGGGCTACCTCGTTCGGGCGTAGTCGCTTAAGAGCCCTGAGACCCAAACACGTCATATCTTCGACGGGTGATTTCTCAAACTTCGTGGCACCTAGAGACATCTCATCAGATCCAAGAGCTCCATGTTGGGAACCTATATGAAATGATCTTGTGGTTTTCTCCATCTCCATCTGGTTCTCTCGTTGTGCTATCTTTTGCAAACGTGAGAAATAGTGCAGTTTGAGTCAGTGTAGGGCCGCCAGAGGT
Source organism: Taxus wallichiana var. yunnanensis (assembly GCA_018340775.1). Lineage (NCBI taxonomy): Eukaryota > Viridiplantae > Streptophyta > Pinopsida > Cupressales > Taxaceae > Taxus > Taxus wallichiana. The sequence continues at coordinate 1,040,813,490 of CM031239.1, forward strand.
TGTAGTTTGCAAACGGAAGCTCGTGAGACCAAACCAACTACACCAATAGTCGGGGTGGCCTAGTGAATGCTAGTGGAGGATTCATTTTGGTTCCCTATGCTCCTCGTGCTTTCGGGCTACCTCGTTCAGGCGTAGTCGCTTAAGAGCCCTAAGGCCCAAACACGCCATATCTTCGACGGGTGATTTCTCAAACTCCATGATACCTAGAGACATCTCATTAGATCCAAGACCTCTATGTGGGGGACCTCTACAAAATCCTCTCATGTTTTTCTCTGTCTCCATCCGGTTCTTTCGTTGTGCTATTGTTTACAAACGTGAGAAATAGTGTAGTCTAAGTCAGTGTAGGGTTGCCAGAGGCTGTAGTTTGCAAACGAAAGTTTGTGGGACCTAACCAACTATGCCAACACATCAAGGTGGCTGGTGAACACTAGTGGAGGCTTCGTTTTGGTTCCCTACACTCCCCGTGCTTTCAGGCTACCTCATTCGGGCGTAGTCGCTTAAGAGCCCTAGGCCCAAACACGCCATATCTTCGACGGTTGATTTCTCGACTTCATGGCACCTAGATACATCTCATTAGATCCAAGAGCTCTATGTTGGGAACCTATACAAAATATTCTTTGGTTTTCTCCATCTCCATCCCCGGTTCTCTCATTTCTTTATCTTTTGAAATAGCGGTTTGAGTCAGTGTAGGGCCGCGCAGAGGTTGTAGTTTGCAAAAGGAAGCTCGTGAGACCGAACCAACTACGCAAATAGATCGGGGTGGCCTAGTGAAAGCTAGTGGAGGATTCATTTTGGTTCCCTACACTCCTCATGCTTTCGGCTAGCTCATTCAAGCATAGTCACTTAAGATCCTGAGGCCAAAACATACCATATCTTCGACGGGTGATTTCTCAAACTCCATGATACCTAAAGACATCTCATTAGATCCAAGACCTCTATGTTGGGGACCTCTACCAAATCCTCTCGTGTTTTTCTCCTGTCTCCATCCGGTTCTGTCATTGTGTTATTGTTTAAAAACGAGAGAAATAGTGTAGTCTCCGAGTCGGTGTAGGGTTGCAGAGGTTTGTAGTTTGCAAATGAAATCTTGTGGGACCGAACCAAATATGCCAACATGTCAAGGTGGCCTGGTGAACACTAGTGGAGGATTCTTTTTTGGTTCCCTACACTCCCCGTGCTTTCAGGCTACCTCGTTCGGGCGTAGTCGCTTAAGAGCCGAAGACCCAAACATGTCATATCTTCGACAGGTAATTTCTCAAACTTCATGGCACCTAGAGACATCTTGTCAGATCTGAGAGCTTTATGTTGGGGACCTATATGAAAGCCTCTCGTGGTTTTCTCCATCTCCATCGGGTTCTCTCGTTGTGCTATTATTTGTAAATGTGAGAAATAGTGTAGTTTGAGTCGGTGCTGAGGCTACCAGGAGGATTTAGTTTGCAAAAGGAAGCTTGTGGGACCAAACCAAATACACCAACACATTGGGGTGGCACAGGTGAATGCTAGTGGAGGCTTCATTTTGGTTCCCTACACTCCTTGTGCTTTCGGGCTACCTCGTTCAGGCGTAGTCACTTAAGAGTCATGAGGCCCAAACACGAGATATCTTCGACGGGTGATTTCTTGGACTTCGTGGCACTTAGAGACATCACGTCATATCTCGAGACCTCCATACTTAGGGCCCTCTACAAAATTCTCTCGCAATTTTCTCCATCTCCATCCGGTTCTCTCGTTGTGCTAATGTTTGTAAACGCAGAGAAATAGTGTAGTTTGAGTCGGTATAGGGCTGCCATAGGTTTGTGGTTTGCAAATGGAAGCTTGTGGGATAGAACCAACTATGCCAACACATTAGGGTGGCCTAGTAAACACTAGTGGAGCATTTTTTTGGTTTCCTACATTCCTGTGCTTTCGAGGCTACCTCGTTCGGCGTAGTCGCTTAAGAGCCCTAAGGCCCAAACACGCCATATCTTTGACGGGTGATTTCTCGAGACTTCATGGCACATAGAGATGTCATGTCGAGATCAATAGCTCTATGACGAGGGCCCTATACAAAATCCTCTCACAATTTTCTCCATCTCCATCTAGTTCTCTCGTTGTCTTCATTGTTTGTAAACAATAGTGCGATCACGAAATCGATGTAGGGCTACCACAAGCTGTAGTTTACAAACGGAGGCTCGTGGGACCAAACCAACTACACCAACATGTCGGGTAGCTTTGGTGAGCGCTAGTGGAGGCTTAGTTTTGGTTCCTACGCTCCCCATGCTTTCAGTTACCTCGGTCGAGCGTAGTCTCTTAAGAGCCCTAAGACCCAAACATGTCATATCTTCGTCGGGTGATTTCTCGGACTTCGTGGAACCTATAGACATGTCATTAGATCCAAGACCTCTATTTTAGGGACCTCTCGTTGTGCTTTGTTGTTTGCAAACGTGTGAAATAGTGCAACAGGGAACAAGGAAGCTCAAATCGGCCGAAGGAGGAGATTTTAAATGCAGGGCAGGTTGGAACAAAGGTACGCGCGGGGCCAAGCCGAAGCGGCGAAGGCGAGAGAAAAAAGTCAACGGTTAACCCGTGAAACTTCAAACGGCCATAACTTTTGACTCAGAAACTCCCGATTTTCACAAAATTAGACTTTCTGGAATGAACACGACGTCCTCTACGCCACAAACATATTCTTATTTTTAATGAGGGTAGATATATTTAATTAAGAGAAACATATTCGGCTCCAGGTCTAATTAATGCTCATTCCCGTCAAATGACGAGAAAACGCCCGCCACCCAAAATAGCCGCCCGCACTCGAAAGGCCATAACTTTTGCATTTCTCGGTGAAATCGCACAAAATTGGTACCGTTGGAACCGTGGCTTCGAGACCGATGCACAGCAATCAATAAATTCCATATTTAGTGAGAGATCGATGGAGATTTTTATAAAACGTGGCCTAGTTCATAACAAAGTGTTTTATTTGGTAGTTGGGAGTGCATTAAGAGGCATGGTCATCATTCTTTCTCTCTTTGCGGCACGTGGGACAGTATGGGAGCCTTTTGCAAGTAATGTATAATCATTTTACTCCATTTAATGCCTCTTACAGTGGTTGAAGGACAGATTTCGGGATTTCCATTTTCCCTTCTCTTTCCCTTCTCATTTTCTATAAATTGGAGTATTGGGCTCATTGTAAGGGGAGTTTTCGAGATAGCAAAGCTCTATCAAAATTGATTTTGAAGCCAATGTGCTGCAGGCCCTTGTATTGGACTCCTTTCATGGTGATCCAGGCCCTTATCTTGTAATAGATTGAAGCTGTGCATATCATGAAGCTACAATATCGGTTTGTGGATATATCTTCCCCTACTGTGTTTTCTTGCATTCTTCTTGCCCCTTTAATATTTATACAAGAATATTGTGTCTATTTTTATGCTCTTGAAGAGATCCATTATCATTGTGCATGTTTGAGATATTTCGTGCTCGTTCGAGAAAGTCCAATTTTGTGAAAATCGAGCTCGAGTCAAAAGTTATGGCCGTTGAAGTTTCACGGGTCAACCGTTGACTTTTCTTCGGCCGCTTTGGTCGCTTGGCTTTTCGCGTCTGTGCTTACCTTTGTTCCAAGCTGTCCCCAGATGAAAATCTCCTCATTCGGCGATTCGGGATTCCTTGTTTATGTTTGCGGTGATGACACGTGGCAAGATTCCATTCGCTCTCGGCTCCTTCGACTTTCCGCATCCTCCGTGTCCCTTTGTCCCAAGCTGTCCCTGATTGTAGTTCCTGTTTCGGCCGATCCGGGTGGTTCGCGTACTTCACGTACCTTTGTTCCAACTGTCTTGGACTGTTTGGGACAAATTCTTCCGAACCACCCGAAATGGACTGCCTTTGCTCTCGGCCGCTTCGCCTTTCCACGTCCTCCGCGTCCTTGCGGCCCGGATGTCCCTTTGCTGTGCGGACCACCTGGCGGCCTTTCGGCCGATTCGTGCTTTTACATCCCAACTGTCCCAAGGACCGCCTGGACCAGGACTTAGCCGATTTTCTTCATTTTTTCGGCCCCAAGCCTGCAAACCCGAAATGCCTTAGAACAATCCTGCAACCATATTTTTTGCATCTCTTCCATTTTATCAACCTGTTGGGATTCCTTCTTGGACAGGAGAGTTAGAAGGAAACCGAGGGGACCCCAGAAAACATGATTTTGGGCTTTGAATCATATACTTGCTCGGGACTGACAATCCGATGCATGTTATCAAAATTACCCTGGGGGTGAATTTTGGATAACGATTACATAGACACTTACAAGATAAAGTGACTACAACAACATTAAATAAATAAAACAATAGGGAAATTTTGACTAATGGCCACACTTTGAGAAATGTGTTGCACCCTCCACCATCCGTGTTATCCAAGCCATCATCAATAGTGAAATTTTATTCTCCAAACCTATAAATTTAGTGACACTCGAAGAAATTGAACTTAACTATCCTGTAAAAGTTTGTAATCAAATAGAAGAGTCTTGCCTGGAGAGACCAAACTGTGAATTCTAATGTAGCACTAGTTGTTGGAAAAACACTCTAGAAGGATATTAACAAGACTAAAGAATCATGAACAACGTAGACACTTTATGCCCATCAAAAAGCTAAAAAACATGCCAAATTTTTTTTTCCTTTATGATGGATTGTGAAATACTAAAATCTTTGATAAAAATTATAGTGGAGTTGATGACAAGCGGTGTTAAGATACCAACAAAATATTGCCAATCGGAAGCTTCCTCTACAAACCATCCATGTAATGAGACTCATAAAAATTGAACAAAAACTTCAAACCAAGCCACATATAATTGTAATGTCTAAACAAATGCAAACAAAAAACATTAAACTTACTCCTCCATTTTCCAATGCAATGGCCATAACTACTGTAGCTTCCATGACCCATGATAAATAATTTCACATAAAGATAAAAAAATCAAGAATTTTCTTTCCTACGCAAAGAAAATATTTGACAAATATGATGACTCTATCATAAAAGAATAAAGTTTCATTGCAGCAGTTATAGAAGAACCATCTTCCTCCTTAAAATGGATTAGCTCTTTTCTTAAAGCTTATTGTGTCCAAAGATATATAATTGTTGATCTACTTTTTTAGAGCTCAAGCCTTCCCTGGTACATCGAATATTTTCAAACACCTCCTCAATAGGAATATTTTCCTACATTGGGCAGCCGGTCAAAATTCTTAGTGTATACAAAGTTTGAAGCTTTTGAATCCAAACTTTACATTGAAACTTTCTTTAATGACAGACTAAAATTTCCACAAAAACATGGAATCATGTATTGTCACTCAATTTTAGACCAAATAACAATGAAATCGCCATCAAAACCAATTTAATTGATATGACATGCTACATCAAAAAAGATAGCACCTAGGTTCCCTCATTTAATTTTCATATCAGGATTACTCCACCATAAGATTATACATCCCTTCATATGCCCAATAGATTATACATCCTTTCATGTGATAAGTATATTTTTGAAACAAATGACATCATGTATTCTTAATGGAAAGAATACATGAGTTTTTCATCAGAACAAACTAAATACATGCATGAAGTTCATGTCAAATCAGTATGCCTAACCATATTGCAACATAGTACTAGGTAATGCCAACTATCAATGACAAATACAAAAATAGTGGTTGATCGAAATCCACCGAAGCAACAAGATAGTATCAAGTGAATGTAAAAAATATTACATCTAAAATGACTTCAAACCTAACAAACATTTTCTTGGGATAACCCTTTTCTAACAGCATACGATGTGCATGTAGAGTATCCCATACCTTGGAGAAAAAGGATCCAAAGAGCTTTGGAGCCCTATATCATTGTGTGGCAACATATTTCTACAAAAAAATTATACCTTGTTAAAGAAAGGCCAAAAAGAAAATCATAATCATACTACTAGATTTAATAAAACAAAACAACCAAAACAATGATAAATAAATCCAAAGTTCAAAAAGATAATAACTCAATACTGAATACAATGAAGTCTAGAATACAAGTTTTCAAATACTTTACCACCCGGAAGATTGTTGTAGGCATGTCATTAAAGGAAACTCTTACTAACCCAAAGTCACATATTTTTAGCTTATGAAAGAACATTAGCCAAGATATTCTTTGGTTTCATATTAGGTGATGATATACATTTCTACAAAACTAATGATGCCAACAATTCAAGATGGAGTAAACCATCTCTTTAAATCTAATTGTCAGAAAATGCAAATATGGATCAAATACATACTAATCATTGAACTGGAAACTGCAAGTAGTAGTGCAACATAAGTAGATACCTTGAATTAAGCATGCGTAGATGCACAAGAAGAGTTATCCCACTTGCAATATGATAACACAATTATGTTATAAGCACAAGTGAATCAATCATTGCAATACTTCATAAATATAAGGCTAAATTATAAGCGGCGACTTATGACATTTTATTGTAATGTGTTGAAAAATACATAAGAAACTATAACCATAATTAAATATTTTTAACCAATCATCTACAAAGCCCACCTACAATCTAAGACCATAAAAGATTTAAAAATAGAGGTAATACTTTAATTGACACAAAAAAAAAAAATGTCATTTACTAATTCAATAACTGAATTAAAATAGAGTTGATGCTCTCATTATCCAACCAAAGAGGAGTTTCATTAATGGTATATTATGTTTTCCATTTATAATAAAATAGAAATTCTTGTTATTCGATGGAAAATTATAAAAAATAAATTTATATAAATAAATTAAATTAACATTAACACTAATATGTAGAAGTTAATTTGTGATATATGACTATATTATATTCTTTAAACTAAACAATTTTGAGTAAGTCTTATATATATTATATATATATATATATTTATATATATAAGTATAAAAGTATATATATATATATGAGAGAATGGATACAATATTTAAAGAAATGCACCCAATAAGAACAAACTCATATCATGGCATTTTCTAGTATTTAAGCTAGTAATATACTATAAAGGCATGTATTATATATAGGATTATAAATTTTATAAAGATGTAGCATTCTACCTAGATGCTTTCCGTATGCGTTGAATATGGGCTTATGTATGGTGGAAACCCTACATAGTGAGAGTTTCTTCGCTATCCAAGAATACTCGATGAAACATTGATACTCATTCTTTACAAGACAATGCAATGTAATGTTAAGGAAGAGAGAAAATTGAGAGAATGTTTAAAGCTTATGTGGAACTTTTATGATTTAAATACTAAAATTGTTTTATTAAGTTTCGATATTTTAAATGCCTAATAGGATAATGATAAAATAAATTATACATTTTTTTGACAAATGTGGATTAACAATAACCATAAACAAATTATACGCTTTTATATCAAAGGCTATATAATTACAATAGAGTGAGAATCTATAAAAGATAAGACTACTTCATATGAAACATTATGGTACAGAAAAATTTCATATGTTACAAATTGGAACAAGACTACTTAATTTCTATGTTAAAGATTTCATTCTTCGTGTATAAGGTAAACTTTACTTAATACTTATTATGACAAAGAAAACAATCATCTATAAATACATATAACTAAAGGAGAAACTTACTCTACGAGTAGAGAGAGAAATCTTATACTCTACATTTAATGAAAGCATGTATTCGAAAGTTGCATTTGAGAAAAGATAATGCATTCAATGAGTTGTTATCATCTAAGAGAATGGCTCATTTATATGGAGATGGCATGAATTGTAACCCGACACAATGACTAAGGAACAAGGAGAGACTTAAATCAAAGTCATGAGGTGATCAAGTCACCACCTATAACAACTTGCAGGTATAACCAAATACCGCAAGCTGAACTTAAAAATGAAAAAAAATACATAAAAAAAGAATGAGGAAGGAATCTAACAAAAGAACAACCTTCTTCTACATTAATTCAAAAAATCCATGGTGATTAAGATCTAATACAGTTAGGAATTTATTAACTAAACAAAGACTAAACTACTAGCAGCTAGCTTAACCACTCCACTCAAATAGCTAAGTGGTTGCACATTACTAAATTTAGGAAATCAGTTCCACAATTTCTCCACCGTGGGCATCATTCTCCCCTTCTTTTAAAAATTTGAACCTCCTGGTTCAGCTGCATCTAGTTTTGTTATCTTCATAAGTTCCTCTTCTGTGATCCAAGTATTATCGGAATCAGTAATCCTTCCACTTCACTAAATACATCTTATAATTCTTGGCCCTTGTAGCAGTAATCTTGTTGTCCACTATCTTCTCAATCTGCTCCCTCTTTTTCTTTGGCAAATGCTTGGTCCATTCTTCAACTCCACTCTCATCTTGAACTTTTTCAGGGCCTGCATGATAGGAATAAAGATCCGCCACATTGAAAATAGGACTGATGTCAAATTCCTCTGGCAAGTCTATCAAATATGTGTTCTCATTAATCCTTTTGAGAATCTTGCAAGGGCCAATTTTCTTTGGCTTCAGTTTATTGTATGTGCCTTGAGGAAACCTTTCTTTACGTAAGTACACCATGACTAGCTCACCTTCTTGGTATATCTTTTCCTCCGATGCAAGTCGACATGACTTTTATACAGCTTTATTTGTCATTTGCAGCCTTTGCCTAACTTGTTCTTGCACTTCATATATATGTTTCACAAAGTCTTCCATGCATCTTGGCTATTTCATTTCCCCATGGGAGATCAATTAAATCCACTACACCTTTTGGATTGTTTCCCAAAACAATATGAAACAAAGATTTACCTGTAGATCTATTGATGTTGGAGTTGAAAGCAAATTCAGCCTGACAAGACTAAGTCCCATTGTGTTGGGCTGTCCCCAACTAAACATCTCAACAAATTTCCCAAGCTTCTATTCACCACCTTCTGTCTGTCCATCCGTTTGAGGGTGATAGGCTGAACTATATTGCAATTTGTTGTCAAGTTTTCTCCACAAAGTTCTCCAAAAGTGACTAAGAAATTTGTATCCCGGTCACTTGTGATAGTCTTGGGCAGCCCATGTAAGCATACAATCTCTTTAAAGAAGAGATCAGCAATCTTACTAGCATCAACAGTCTTCTTGCATGGAATGAAGTGGGCCATTTTAGAGAACCGGTCTACCACAACCAAGATGGAATCATTACCCCTTTGAGTACGAGGCAATCCCAAGACAAAATCCATGGAAATTTCAATCCATGGTCCTTCAGGTATTGGTAAGGGTTTATACAACCCAGTGTTTTGTTGTCCGCCTTTAGACACTTGACAAATTCTACAGTTAGAAACAAATTTATTAATATCCTTCCTCATCTGAGGCCAAAAGAACTTGTCACTTACCAAGGTGTAAGTCTTGTCTCTACCAAAATGACCTCCCAAGCCATTTGAATGCATCTCTCTAATTAATTTTTCTCTCCTACCCAATGGGAATACAAAGTTGGAGTCCCTTAAATAGAAAACCATCCGTAAACAAGTAGTCACCATAAGATTCCCCACATAAAGTGCTGGATTGTTTAGAGTACCAATAACTTTGCTGAAATATGGATCAATTGCATATTCATTCTTCATTTCTTCAAACCCAACAACTTCATTAGTCATAGTAACCAGTAAGTGATGCCTCCTACTTAAAGCATCTGCCACAACATTTAGTTTTTCCACTCACATGTTGCACCACAAATGTATAACTTTGCAAAAATGAGACCCATTTGGCATGCTTATGCGATAACTTGGCTTGAGAATTTATATACTTCAATGCTTGATTGTTCTGTCAACAAAACAAATTCCTATGCAATAGGTAGTGCCTCCAATGCTTCAATGTTTGAACAATAGCATACAACTCTTTATCATAAGTGCCATACCTTTTTTTTGCGTCATTTAGCTTTTCACTAAAATAGGCCACCGGTTTGCCTTCTTGGCTCAACACTCCTCCAATCGCAGCTGCTGAAGCATCACACTCAACAGTAAAAATCTTTTCAAAGTCTGGTAAAGCAAGAATTGGAGCTTCCATCACCTTCTTTTTAAGTTGTTCAAAACTTCTTTCAGCTACTTGAGTCCAAGAAAAGGACTTCCCTTGGTACAATCGGTTAATGGAGCACTTATACCACTGAAATTTCTAATAAACTTCTTATAAAAGTTTACTAATCCATGATAGCTCCTTACCTCTGTTATGCTTTGAGGAATAGGCCATTCAAGTATAGCCTTGATCTTTTCTGGGTCCATGCTCACTCCATTTGCTGAAATCACACTACCCAAGAATACCAAATTTTCCTTACAAAATTCACTCTTCTCAAGATTGACAAACAACCTTTCCATTCTAAGGGTATCAAACACTCTCTTCAAATGCTCCAAATGAGTTTCCAAATCTTTACTAAAAATCAATATGTCATCAAAATAAACTATGACAATTTTTCCAATGTATGGTCTAAATACTTGGTTCATAGTCCACATAAAAGTGGCGGGAGCATTAGACATGCCGAATGGCATCACCAACCACTCATACAAACCATCCTTGGTCTTAAAGGTCGTCTTCCATTCATCTCCTTCTCTGGATCCGGATCTGATGGTAACCACTCCTCAAATCCATTTTGGAGAAGATTTTTGCACCTGCCAAACAATCTAATATGTCATCCATTCTAGGTAATGGATATCGGTACTTTATTGTGATCTTGTTGATAGCTCGAGAGTCCACACACATTCTCCATTTTCCTCCTTTCTTTGGTGATAGTAGGGCTGGTGTGGCACATGGACTCATGCTTTCCCTTATGAATCCCTTCTCTAACAAATCTGATATTTGCCTTCTCATTTCTTCATTTTCTTGTGGAGCTAAGCGGTATGCAGCTTGATTAGGAAGCCTTGATCCTGGCACTAAATCAATATGGTGAGTAATGCCTCATGAGGGAGGCAATCCCCTAGGTAATTCTTTTGGGGTTACATCAGAATACTTTTGCTATTAATTTCTGCACTTCTTGTGGGAGTTTCTCTTCATTCTCTTTTCTTCTCTAGGGCATAAAAGATAACAAATTTCTCCTTTAGTTTGTTTGCAGAATTTTTATAGCTCATTGATACTAGAGATTTCAGATGCCCCTTCCTCTTTCCATGGTTTTAAAAGATGCTTCTTCCCTCCATGTTGTACTTCATAAGTGTTCTCTTTCCCATGATGGATTACTCCTTTGTCATATTGCCAGGCCTTCCCAACAACAAGTGACAAGCATCCATTGGCACTACATCACATAATACTTTGTCTTCATAAGGACCAATTTTGAAATCAATAAGACAAGATTGATTTACAAGTACACTATGATCCTTTTTCAACCAAAATTTTATAAGGATTCGATTTTGGAATGCAAGTAAGCTGCAATTTTTGCACCATTTCAGTACTTACCAGATTATCAGTAGATCCTCCATCTACAATTACCTTGCACACTTTGTCTTTGCACTTGCATTTTGTCTGAAACACACTCTTTCTTCTCCAATCTGCTTCAGGGGCCTCTTGGTCTCTTGCTATTAAGGTTCTTTGCAGCATCAAGTTCTCTCCAATCTCGGCTTCAATTTCTTCTACTTGGGGTTCCTCCTGAGCCATCATGACTCCATTGGTAACTCTAGAGTGTTCAGGACAGTCAACTTCTTTATGAGGTCCGCCACAAGTATAACACTTCAAGGGTCTCCAATATCCAAACCTTTGTTGGCCTCTACCTCTACCTCTAAAAGCACCTCTTCCACCAAAATCAGTCTTTGGTTCCTTACCTTCCTCTAACTCTTCATCCCTTGTGGAGTTAGAGGAACTTCCTCTTCCTCTATTCAAATTGTTGCCACCCCTTTTGCTAACCACTTTGCCTCGCCTATTCAATTTTTCCTCTGCTTTCAAAGCAAATTGATATGCCTCATCCACGGTGTTCACTTTGAGAAGAGCCAACTCATCTTGGAGTTGAAACCTAAGCCCATTGATGTATCTAGCTGCTGCATGCATGCTCATCATCTTCCTGCAAATCAGTCCTAATTTGCAGCCTCAGGAATTGCTCAGTATAAGCTTGTATCGATGACTCTTTCTGCCTTAGATTTTGAAACTCTCGAAAAAATTTTTTTGTTGATAATCAGAGGGCATAAACTTAGTTTTCAAATGTTTTAGCATCTTTGGCCACATTCTGATTTTCTCTTTCCCTTGTCTTCTTCTAACATTCTAGAGATTCTCCCACCATAGAGCAACATGAGACTTCATTTTTGATGAAGCAACTTTGACCCTTCGTGGATCAATTTCCTCAATTCCTTCCATCTCAAAGTATTTCTCTAGCTCTTGAATCCAATCCATAAACACTTCTGGATTTAGTTCACCTTTAAAATCAGGGACTTTAACCTTAACCTTGGCCCCTTGTCTGGCTATACAACTTCAATGAGCCTTTCCATGGGGTCTATGGCTCCAACCCAAGCCCTTTGAACTTCTGGTTCTTCTTCAGAGTCCTCATGTGTCAACCTAGCCTCAAGAGCTTCTAGCCTTCTTAGTAATTCATCTTCAACATTTCTCCTAGCCTTGCATTTCTTCTGCCTCTTCCTGCCCAGTTCATCTGAAATCCCCTTTGGGCCATACCTGCTCTGATACCAACTGATGCAGGCCACACACCACAACAACTTGCAGTATAAACAAATACCTGCAATCTGAACTTTAAAATGAAAGAAAACAACAGAAAAGGAATGAGGGAAGGAATCTAACAAAAACAACAGTCTTCTGCATTAATTCAAAAAATCCATGATGATTAAGATCTAATACAAATATCAAAGAATCACCGACTGTCCAGTTCATAACACAGTCCAGCAATAAAGGGTTTACTCTTCCTGAGTATCCTTTCCCTTCCCTACCAAGAAGTTCCCCAACAAAAAATAAATAAAAACTCTAACTAAAGTCCCAACTTCTACGGCAGCTAACTGCCCCAAAAGTTAGGAATTTATTAACTAAACAAAGACTAAACTGCCCAACTAACTTAACCACTCCACTCAAACAACTAAGTGGTTGCACATTACTAAATTTAGAAATCGGTTCCACAATTAACAATAAAGCATGAGTAAATGGTAAAGATGAGAAGTAAACCTTCAAAAAGGCAAACAATCAACTAAATTAAACCAAAAGCAAGCTCATTTTATGTAAAATTAAAGGTAGATTTAGACGTTGACATTATTCCTACAATATTATTTAATTAAAAAATAAGTGAAGTTAGACCATAAAAATTTCAAATGTTCATTAGACATATTAATCAATAGAGTAAACGGAATGTGCCTACTAATGACATTGATCAAGTAGAAATGGCATTAGTAACCAACGTCCAAAATGATTGTTGCCCACTCTTACTATTTACTTTGGATTAGCCTATCCATACAATTAATGGGCACTAATGAAGTAGTGGTAAATAAAGATGAGCTATTTGTGATTCCAAAATAAAATTCCCCAAATAAACAATGTTTTAAAATATAAAGCAACAAACAAGGGGTGCTCCTACAATGAATAAATCCATCTCTTATATACAGAGTACATAATCAAAACTCCATATTTAGTTTTATACTATAAATTAAACAAGACAACCACATCCCAAATCAATACTCAAGGAAACAGTTATGTAAGTGCATCTATAAACACCAATATTTGAATATGTATAATATTTTACAGGCTGTAGGCCACGGTCCCATGCAGGGGGCAATGCAAAAGATTTTAGCAGTGCATAGTAGAAAAAATAGGAGCAATTAGCAGCGCAACGGTCCCATGGAATGCCAAGTTTTAGCAGGGTGCTACGTGAAAAATAGGAGAAATTAACACTGCTGCAGGTGTCCCTTGGAATGCATAAGTTTTTAGCAGTTGCTGCAGAATAAAAATAGGAAAAATTAGCCCCTTGATGTGCAGCAATAATTTGGAGGGAAACATTCATGCAATAATTTGGTAACACCTGGCCACAAAATGTGGAATGCAGGTTGTGGAAAGTTTCAGCCCCCACTAATTTGCATCGCTGAAACATTCTCTCCTTTGCAGGTGCTGCTCCACATTTTCAGGGCTAGATTCCCTTTTATCCTGTAGCTGTAAATGCAAATCCACATGGGACCACCTGGCTGCAGAAAAAGAATGTGGTTGCCCCCCACATGGGACCGCTCCCTTAGTGCCACCACCATTTGTACCTCTGCTACAACCTGCCCTCATTTTTATGTCGATTAGACAGTTTTGCATCTCTATTTTATTCATTACACATCCTTCCTAAACAGGGCCACATCATTTTTCTCCACTACCGTGCAACACCCATCTGCCACCTCTGCAAATCTTTGGCTGCGCATATTACATTCCACATACGAATAGTGAAAAACAATAAGGCTGGGTCTTCATTTCAATTCGCAATAGAATTTTAGTAGGAATGTGTCCTGTCAAACGAGTGCTTCTGAAGACATCGATCCAGTCTAGTTGCCCATGCCCATCTAGGTAAGATTACTGGGCTTTACAGTTTGAAAGTTGGAGTCATCCCTCCTGGTATTAGGTGTAATCCCCAAATCATCAGGATTCATGGCTCCTATTATAAATTGTGTATCCTTATGAAGGGTCGCTTTACAGCTTAGCTTTGAATTCAGGCATCCTTACGGCCTACAGGCATGCATTAAAATCCAATATACAACTTCTTTATTAATCATTTCAAGGCTGCCATCCTTCTGGTCCATTGCAACTGAGCTTTTATTGTCCTCCCTATATCAGACTTCTACCGAACCAACAAGCCAAGCGGTTAAATGTCGCACCTGTGAACATACAAAAATCACTTCAGGAAGAATCGATCCAAATTGCAGCCAAACAAAAATTAGAGAATATATTCTAAAACCAAACAGACGCCCACATGATAAAACCTGGAAATTAGTGGATACACTATTTGGCCTCAAAGTTATCAAGATTTTTTTGTAGTTGTAACATACCCACAAGATCATAACCAGGACTTTGCCCAAAGCAAGTGTTGTCTACCACTTAGGACTAATTTTAATCCCCACAAGTAGCAGATCCTCCAGAGAGCTGGAAGAAGGATAATCATGAATTGCATTTTTTTGGTTTGTCCAATTATGGACATGGCTGCAGCATGGGCCTCCAATCCTCAAAAGAAATATGATAAAACTCTGTAATGTTGATCGTTCAGCAGCTTATGATGGCTGTAGATAGAAAAATTAAAATATACAGTAAGCAAGCTTATACTACAACATTGGCATGCTTGTTTGAAGTGGGAGTTTAGAACTGCTTGCTTACACCGAGAAAGCCATCAACAAATAGTGTTGGGTTCTGCATCTCTGGCGAGTTTAGCTCAACCGATCCAGCCATCATCGGCCAATGCAAACAGATCTGGGAATGTTGTCCCTACTGCATTGAAAACAGAGTCCTCAATCCATGCCAAGCTCCATAGCGAGCTACTTCTTTAAGGCGACCTGCGACAAATACAATAGCAGAGTCGTCCAATGACTGGAGGACACCCGTAAAAAAGGAAAAACAATAGTCATCTACAAAAAGGCGAGCAGATTTCAAAGGCGTCAACCTGCAAAATGAAAGAGCCAAATCAAAGCCAAATCGGTTACTCACAACTATATCTCCCAACCAACGGTTGGTGGCAATCCTCTCTCCTCCACCGTGGGATTAATAGGAAAAGAAGCACAATCTGTGTGCTGTTATTCCATTGATTAACTGCAAACTTAATATCAACCATTCGATTTCAACGAAAATGGAAAACTAAAATCCGGCTGTTGATTTTCTGACATTTGTCGGAGGCCAGGTCAGGTTGCAGCTCACACTAGAAACGCCTTACTGCAGTGCGTAAATATATATGTAAATATACTTAATTGTTTCATGGTCACAGATGCAGTCACCAAAACTTTGACTACGTTTTCAATTGATTTCACCATGTATATATATTACCAGTACGCAGTATATTAGTCAATCCATATATAATAAATATAAGCATTCAATATTTCAAGTTTTCTGATTTAGAGTTTCACATTTAATGATTTTTTAATTAGCTTTCAATAACATCTGGTTTATAGGATCTCATTGGATATTTATTTATTTGAAATAAAATTTGGAAATAAAATTAAAAATAATGGTGGGACTGTTTTCCAAATTGCATTTCACCATGTGCACAAGTATTTTGCAGCCAGCTGAAAAAAAAGATATTCTAAAGCCCAATAATAATTCTCCCCAATTATTTTCCTTCTCAAGTTATTTTTATACGCCTATATTTTGCAAGTTGGAGCACTAGTCTATCAGTCCCTAATAATCCTTTCCCGCTGATATATTCAAATATATTGTTATAGAGATTCTGGGGCATTTATAGACATCATCATTTTGCATTCCCACCAATCATGTTTCACTGGTGTTTATTAGTAACATAAACTGAAATGGAAATGGAAATGGAAATGCAAATGCAAATGAAGATGGAAACGGAGCTGAATGGGTTTATATCCCCTGCTAATATGAATTGGGTTATTGTTGCTGCCCTTGGATTTGCAACTGTTTCTCTCTGGGCAATATTTGGGCATAAAGATGGGCGTAGGCAGCCTCCAGGACCAAAAGCCCTTCCAATAATTGGGCATTTTCATCTTTTGACAGACACCTCCAAGCTCTCTGCAAAGTATGGTGATTCATTTTCATCTTGAATCTCAGATTTGGTAGCCACCAGTTTTGGTGATCAGTTCCTCCGAGTTGGCGAAACAGTGTTATTCCACAAATGATTTGGCCTTCGCATCCCGTCCTCAACTTGCTCAAGGAAAGCATTTGGGCTACGATTATTACGTGCTCGGGTGGGCTCCCTACGGCGCCTACTGGCGAAATGTTCGTAAAATCTGTGTGGTGGAGCTCCTCTCTTCCAAAAGGATTCATTTCTTTCAGCCCAAGAGAACGCGGGAGATTTCTAAAGCCATTAACTCTCTCTTCCAGCAGGGGTTGGATCACAACATTATCAATATGAGCCAGTTTTTCTTCCAGCTGACATTCAATCTTCTGTTGGGCATGATCTTAGGTGACCAGTCTTTTGGAGACAATTCGGCGATTTCATATGCTGAAATGAAGCGTACGATCGAAGAGTCTTTTGTGCTCCATGGCGCCATCTGTATTGGAGATTATATTCCTTGGTTGAAGCGGTTCGATCTGCAAGGACACGAGAAGGCCATGAAGATTGTACAGCGAAAATTAGATTCTTATTTGCAAAGAATCGTGGAGAAGCACAGGGAGAATGAATCCAACAAAGACGAAGATCAGATGGACTTTATTGATGTGCTCATTTCTGAAGAGAAAGACGAAGCGATTTCTGATAAAGATGCCTTCGTTAAGGCCACTGCCATGGTAACAACTTTCCCCAAATATTGTCCTTCAATTTTTCTTATATATACTATTATTTAATTATTTGTGTTTCTAAATAGCATCTCTTGAAAATCCGGATGCTAATGCAGCAACTGCTTCTCGCTGGAACAGACACATCTTCAGTTACCTTAGAATGGGCACTGTCATTGCTGTTATGCCATCCCAATAAATTGAAAAATGCACAGGATGAATTGGATTCCATAATTGGACAGAAGAGAGTGGTGGAGGAGTCGGACATAGGGCAGCTCAAATACCTGCAGGCAATAGTGAAAGAGACACTGCGACTTTACCCAGCAGGACCCCTTCTCGTACCACATCAATCTACCGAAGCTTGCACTGTTGGAGGCTTCCATATTCCTGCAGGAACAACGCTCATGATTAATGCTTGGGCAATTCATAGAGATGAAAAAGTTTGGAGTAAGCCACTGGAATTCATACCTGAACGTTTCATGGAAGTAGGAGGAGAGAGAGGAGTAGGGAACATATATAACATGGAGAATGAGTGTGAAATGATTCCGTTTGGGGCAGGCAGACGAGGGTGCCCTGGAGTTTCTTTGGCAATGACTACAATGCATATAACTCTTGCAAGGCTGTTGCAGGGGTTTAATTGGTCTGTTCCAGATGGACAAGTGATCGACATGAATGAAGGAGTTGGTCTAACAATGCCCAGGGCAGTACCTTTGAAGGTTATCGTCGAGTCCCGTCTTCTTTATCTAGATCTGTATCTGTAATGAAGTTGGTTCGTTGCCCCGAGAAAAAAAGGGAAGTTGTTGCATGTCACTATTTTGTTTGTTATATGTTGCGGGAAGAAGTTTTTGGCTTAGGAGGCGCTTCATTTGGTGTAAGTCCCTGTTGTGTTGATTCCATTTCTTCTGCCCCTATGCACCTTTGCTACGGGGAACTGTAACCCAATCTTATGGTAGACGTTGGATCCCACTTCGTACTCCTACTCTTTATCTACTAATTCAAGTAGCACGGCTATTTTTACTAAGACATTGGAAGTTCCTTCCCTCTATCCCACATATGTCTTGCAAGATTTGTCTCCTTCAATCTTCCTCTGCATGAAACCCTTTCTATTTTCCGTTCACATCTTAGCAGAGAGGGTCCGTCTAGAGGCACTGCACACTTTGCTTCTTCACACAACCTATGTGGAGCTTCAACAACAGGGAAAGGATATCCAACAAGGCATAGGAATCATGTTTTCTACTAAATATTGTAGCTGCA
This sequence comes from Taxus wallichiana var. yunnanensis, assembly GCA_018340775.1. Lineage (NCBI taxonomy): Eukaryota > Viridiplantae > Streptophyta > Pinopsida > Cupressales > Taxaceae > Taxus > Taxus wallichiana. The sequence continues at coordinate 1,040,832,050 of CM031239.1, forward strand.
AATGCGTTTGGGAGAATTAGTTGTAGTGTACCCAGGTATATAGGAAAAATAATGGTTTTGTTGAATGTTGAAGTTGTTTTACCTGGGTGGACGCAAGATCTGGTTACAAGATTTGTGCCAATTGGGTTGAGATAAAAAAAAATAGAAATAGAGAGAGAGAGAGAGAGAGAGAGAGAGAGAAAATACCTTGTTGCGTTCATCTATCAAGGCAATTTTTCCAACTTTGCATAGATCTCCTGTGTTGTGGTGTGATGTGTCTTTTGCATGAAAAATATATCTACCAACTTGAGCATCTCCTCTTTTCAGAGTGGTCGCCCGACTCATTCCTCCTGCCTAACCCCTTGAGGGGCATCATATCACTATCTTAACATCTTTTCTTTTTTTTTATTTAAATAGTTATTACTATCTGATAACCATTGAAACAAGGGAAAATGTAGACATCTAAAATGTCGACATGGTTAATTATGATTAACTTGTCTCGCATAAATATCTCAACATCACCCATATAATAATTAATAGTAAAATTAATTATTATTATTAATCCATTTTTATCATATTCACCCTTTATCATTTATCTTATCATTCCTTGTTAATACTTTTTATTCATCCAATATCCCATTTTCATCATTAATTATTTTATTTTCATTATTATATCATATTATCCTATTTTAATCCATATTAACATTTTCTAGGAATTTAATATTCCTAGATCTACCTACCCACCTACCCTACACATCCCTACACCTATCTCCTCTCCATGTAACCTCACTCCTAATCATAATTTATTAACCTAATTTAATCTTAATCCTAATCACATCCCCACACCTGTAAATCTAGAAGCCTCACTAACCTTCAATAGAAGCATCTTCCCTCCGAAGAATTTGAATTCAAATTCTAGAGCCTTCCACTCTAGAATTCTCCATTCTTCACGCGTCTTCCACCCTTGATCCAAATCCAACATGGCTTCATCCTATCCATTGAATCCTCCACCCAAAAATTATAAATTGAGCTCTCCTCCTCCATGAGAGTTAGCTTGCAAGTTTAGAATATAATGGAAATCTATAATCAAACTTTGCCTTTTTATCACTCAATCAATCCATCCACTCTATCAATTCATCCTCAATCATCACTCTATCATTCCTTCATTCCTCATCAAGAAATCAAAGGAAAAATCAAGGGGAGGTGTTGCCCAAGTGTCTCCAAAATCTGAAGCATCAACAAACAATCCAAGAGAAAATCCACCACATCAAAGGAGGAGTTGTGCAATCTTGTAGGTAAGTGCGATTATTATATTCTCCTTCCTTTCCATCTTGCTCTATACGAGGTAACGATTAGAAGTGTTAGTTTATGAATTAGTTTGGTTAATTTATTTTTGCATTTTGTATTAACACCTTTTTTTACAACATCCATGTCGTGCAATGTACATAAGATTAGATGAAAAATAAAGAATTATTTCATATGAATCAAAATGTGAAATGTACATCACATTAAATGAAAAAAATCATATGATGAAATTTTTATTACATAGATGACATTATTTATTTTCTAAGGAATTCAATATTTATTCCTCATCATTCCATTTCGAAATTAGTTTTCCTCTCTCCTATCAAAATCATGTAAATCCCTCTAAAAAATGATGTCTACTTTTTTAGGGAATGTTGGACAAAGTAAGGAGTCGATGTTTTCTAACAAAATTTGTCCAATGAAGCTCATTTCATCACTCAATATATATTTTATGTGGCATATCTCTTCTTGGAAATTTGTAAGCCTTGTTCCTTCCAATTATGCAAAATATGTAATCTTCTTCCAAAGCCTTCCATTTCAAAACTAGTATTTCTTTCTCTTAGCAAAATCATAGAAATGTCTCTAAATCGGAGATTAGATATTTTAGGGAATGCTTGACAAAGTAGAAGTCTATGTTTTCTAACATTTTTTTGAAATGAAGCTAATTTCATCACTCAATATATAATTTATGTCACATATCACTTCTTGGAAATTTGTAAGCCTTGTTCCTTGTGATTACTGCAAAATATGTAATAGGGATTTGAAGTTGCGAAACGAGATATTTGAGAAACCAATAATAAATGTTGCAACTCCTTATGGTGCGAAGTAATAGAAGAGGCAAACATTGTGGGAATAATACATCTAAAAGTGCTTGATGAATGGCGCCAATCACATATGATTTTCTAATTCCTATTGTGCCCTGAATTATTGTGAATAATATAAATAAAATTACATGTTAATGATAATATGTCAATATTATATCAAGTTCTTGTTTTTGTTTAGCTCCTAAAGTTTCATAATTGATATTTGGGGATAATTCACCATCTATAACTAACCCATTATTTTTATGGTGCTTATGAATTTAATCACTTTATTTGTGTATTCTTCACCTTGATATTCATTACTTCATGGTCATCTACCAATATATCTTTCTATATGACGAAATGACTTGTAAAACAATAACTCGGATAAAAAATCAACCCAATTTGTGATTCACGCAAAAGAAGGGAGGAAAAGAAAATGACATATTCTTGTACCTCTCAATGAAAGATTTTACTTATTCTTAAAAACTAATAATAAGAGCTAGTCACATTATTAATCATTAATAAGAACTAATAATAAAAAAATGACATATTATTGTACACATCAATAATTTTTTCACATATTCTTTGGAACTAATTACATTAATAAAATTTTACATGTTCTTAAGAACTAATTATTGATGTCTTGAAGATTTTTAAATCTCCTTTCTTAGTTCCTCATATTAATGTGATTTATTATTTAGGTGGAATGATTATATTCTACCATTTGTTTATATAATTACCAACAACAATATAATATAATATTGATAAAAATTCTTTCGAATTATACCCTTTCAAACCCAATAAAAACCACTTCAATGAAAACAATAGAAAATAATAACATACATCATCAAACCGAAACAACATATTTCAATTTGAAATAAAGAATCTATATAATTATTATGCCATACAAAATAACATACATCATAAAGCTTATACACAAGGTTTGATTTTCAAATTGGCAAAAAGTCAATATAAAAATTATAAATGATACTAACAAAACATTGTGTGACTTTATCTTAGATCTTGAATCTAAATTATTAGGTCTTTTAAAATTAAAAATACACAAATAGACAATATCAAATTCAATCTTTTGATCATTGAAAATATTTTAAATAGGCAGGAAAGGTACCCGTGTGTCTACCCGATTCAATATAGAAAAGAATTTTTTTTAACACTCATAATTGGTTCCCTTCAAAAGTAGCATTTGATTCCCATACTAGAGAAGCTGTAGTAGCTTTTTTTTTTTCCTCAATAGTTAAGGCTTCCCGGGAAGCAATTTCATTTAATTCCTTTATTTCCTCAGGAAAATCGATACCTATTGCCTCATCTATTTCGTCTTTTATATTATCTATACTGTCTCTACATACACCTCATGAAATCCTTCTATCGCATCCAATGGAAGACCAACTGGATCCAATATTTGAACTGTATTCCAAAGAATTTGTAATATATGCCCTGATGCTTCCATATAGTCATGAGTCACATGAGTAGCCTCCACTCCATATCTAAGAAAATGTTGAAGAGACTAAAATCAATTAAAGAAAAATATAATATTGGGGATTTTATTTTAAATATTTGTATCTTTAATAACATTTGGGTAACAAAAAATATTCAATCATTATGCAATTGTACATTAAAACATATTATAAATAGGATTGATATCAAACTAGGAAGAGTTTTAAATTTAATCACATTGCAATTGTACAGTAAATAAAAAAATTAAAAATAACATATCAGTCCCATATTAATAGGTTTAATGTCAAACTAATGAAAGTAACATATAGTAAGAGGAGAGAACTGATAAACATAATTGAAGGCATCACGAAGCAAAGTCTTTAAGTACTTCTTTTGTTGCAAGTTGTAATGCTGCAATAATTTTTCCTGCACAATTCATAAACAAGAAAAATTCTTAGAAATGCTTATTTAATAGATTAAATAATAAAAGACGGTCTCAAATGAAGAGGAGCTTAAGTTGAAGGGTGTAAATTTAGGGTGGACCATTTATAGGGAATTATGTCATGCATTTTTTTCCACTTATGTGGCATCATTTGATTGGGTGATTGTTTGATGTGACTCATTTTAATGGCCATTTTTTTTCCAATTTTAAGTGAGAAATTGACATGTACTAGTCATTGAATTTACATCTATCCTCACCATTATTGGTCCATACTCCATGATTGGTTTCTATCCCTTACAAATACAAAAAAGATCCATCTAAGAAAATTATACAATATTATTATTTTAAAAAATAAAACATAAATATTATCTTTATTTTCAATTAGTTATAACAATATTAGTATGAGCTTTATGTTCGAATGCCCATGAATAGAAATATTTTTATTGTCTCTTTCTTTATGCTCTAAAAAATAGAGTTTACTAATAATAATTTGAAGGAAAGACGCCAAATCAATGTCAAATTCTTTTACATGCCTAGAATCTCCAAGCGACATTAAGGACAATTGGGCCTGATAGACTGAGGAAAAATTCCATGAAACCCATCAAAGAAATATTTTTAAAAGCAGAAAAAGGTCTGAAAAGGACTTATAATGTAAACCCATAAATCCATTGATGCCAATATGTTTTTATTGTCTACCGTATACAACATACTAAATCAATTTTAACAGGACAAAAGTTCATAAAAAGCTTGATAAATATAAATATATAAATCCACCAATGGAAATTAATTGAGGCTTACCGACGCCCACAGACAATTCAATAGTTGCACCTCCCAATGGTAATTTCCTCACAAAATTTCTGCCTCCAAAATGTAGCAGAGGAACTGTCAACACACCATTTATCTTTTTATAATTTTTGTAGCACTCGTACTCGACCAGTTCATCATTCTCAAAACCTTTACAGTCCTGCAAACACCATAACAATATAAATAAATGGATTTTTCTTCACTTTGAGCAAAGTTGCTACACCATAATTATTAATAAACTTCTTGTTGAATTTATAAAATTCTTATTCCTTTACATTCACGACTCTGTCAGATCCCTAACTTAAAGGGAAAAAAATTGTAGACTGTTGATTTCAGAAGAACTTTATCCACAATAAAAATTAACAAACACTTGTAATCTATCCTCTTTCATTTTCTAATATGCAAAATACATAATACCCTTTTAATGATAATTTGTGGAGTCGATTAATCTTGACAGGTTTCTTCCCAGGATGAATCTTTTCAGCCAGACCCTTCTTAACTCGATTTTGTAATAGAATTATTTTGCGAGCAAACAGAATGATTGCTTTTACAGAGTAATCTGTAGTCTTCTTTATAGGATATGCTAATATCCCCTTCATTTCTGCTCTCGAGCCATTTCATTTTCCTAATATTCCTTGGCTTGTTTTCTGTTTTGCTCAGAAAGTGAATTCCCTCTAGCCGCCCAATCAAGTCAATGAGAACAATCAAGTCATTTACAGAAACTTCCATGAAGAAGACTGTTGACATTTTGACCAAGAAAATTTTGACAAGAAATAAAAGTATGTTGGAATAAATCTAGAAACATCAAGGAAGAAAACTATATCAACTTTCAACAATACCAAAATTGGAAGAAAACTACATCAAGGAAGAAAACTATATCAACTTTCAACAATGTCTTAAAATTTACCCTACACTCTAATCGGAAGCAATTGATCTAGTGACTAGATGCACCTATTTCCCCCCTAAAATACATACAAACTCATCGCATGTCTGTATGCCTTTCCAACATAGGTTATAGGGATTATAAAATCAACAGAAGTAAATAAATTCAAAAATTATGGGTTATTCATATAATTTTATTCAAATATAATTTTATTCAAAAATATATCGATACATATGTGAAATTTCTCAAATATATCTTGGAACAAACAAAGTTGCATCAAGTTACGGATCAAAGGTCTATGAATTGAAATAGTCGTAGTCTTTTTCATTCACTTGAGTTGGCGTGGCCCCTAAATCATGTTAAATTTCCGGGGTTTTACCGCGTCACACATATTGACAAGAATTGGTCATATATGACTTTCCTCTTAAATCGCCTCCGCACTGGATTTTATGTAAGCGAGTACGCACGCAAAATTCATTATATCCGCACAAGATTCAACACTTACCACGAACGAACATATTCTTCCGCTCTATTTATAATTCATGCCCATCTCACATATGTACGCCATTTCTCTTTCATTCGACTCGGGATCCTATTTTGCTTCTTCCTTTGTTGTGGATATTCATTTCCACACTTCAAATTTTTGATCGGTCTCTTTGGGAAAACCAGATAGATCAAAAATATTATCACGAACAATTGCAATGGGGAATTTTTCAATCGTGAAGACGGCTATGCTGCTGCTTATTTTCGCCGTAATATCTTTTAATATTGAAACTGCAGATGCACGAAAAATTGTCAAGCGAAAATCAGAGCAAGACAAATATTCAGCGGAAAATGTTCTCGTCAGAGAAGATCATCCTGAAATTAAAAGTCTTGAGGATCATTCAGGATCAGAGGTGAATAGCCCAGAAGTCGATCACATGCAAATCACACGTCCTCACAAGAAAATTAGTCCGTTGAGGAATAAGCTCCCTTCTGGCCCAAGTCATGGTGGAGTTGGTCACGCATATGTGAACGCGGGAGGTGTTAAGAGTAGATGGAGATCAGAAAATATATTGAAGAATAAACTTCCTTCTGGTCCAAGTCATGGCGGCGTCGGGCACTAAAACTTATAATTAAAGAATGTCGTTAACAATATTGAATTCCAAATTTCTTTGTGACATCTGTGGCTGCCCGGTCAAAACAACTAAAGCTTTGTATCTCTACTTACTAGAAACACACATACATATATATACACACTTGTACATTGTAGATACTTGGTTTAAGTTTAGTTCCTATTGTTTTGTATTTTTGTGTTGTTTGATCTTCAACTTATTTTTCCAGAGTTTATCACAAATTTTAACACTTTTAATCTTGTGAATCAAGTAGACATGAGAGTTTAAATGCTTTTTTATACTAGAAAATTTCTCTATGCTAAGAATTTATTTTTTAAAAAAATCTTCATCATATCAGACTTACGTATGTATACCACTCAAGGTCCTACTAACTCCACCACTATATTGTCACAAAACTCTAGCACAATATCCGTGTTGTATGGCACAACTTTACCTTAATGTGACTAGTTTAAGATGACTTAATGATGATTCATTATTTAGTGGTTTCTACAACTATTATAATAATTGAACCAATGCTTCATATTCCTCTTATGATACTAATACATTCTTCTATTAATTTTAAACTAGTGATCATATATCTAATCTATCAAATTACACAAGGTATTCTAATATTTAACTATATAATCAGAAGTCTTCATCCCTTGTCAATTGCCTTCCATTTCGTCATGGCCTTGTTGAAAGCACTCTGACATATCTTTGTTCTCTATCATTTATTATACACTTGTAGACATAAATCTCTTGGTCCACTAAGTGAGGTTGACTGCTAAGTTAAAATAGACGACTCCAAATCTATCAGATATATTAATTCCAATCTCTTTATATATATATATATATATATATATATATATATATATACCATGTCCTATGGACATGCCAAATGTATAAAATAACGTGACATATTGAAAAGCACACTTGAAATAAACATAAAATAACAAAACAAACATAATTGAAATTTTTTCATCTGAAGCAAATAAACGGATTTCAAACAATGATTCAAAATTATTACTATATATGGATTGAATTTTAGATAGAACATCATCTATGATGAAGAGTTCACATGCTAATTTTTTCATATAGTTTGCTTCATTAATGAGATTCATCTAGCTGAATGTAAATATCCTACAATTTGTTAACCACCACATGAAATAGGTACACTGATGTCTTTCTCATAAAAAATGAGAAAAGAGTATAGTTGAGAATAGTAGAGCATTGGAAAATAATAATAATTAACATCTAAAATATGTGAATATAAAAAAATTGATTTGTCTTAAACTCATAAAATACAAAAATTGCTGTATGTAAAAAACATACAATTGCCTCTAATATATACATAGCTTTCATCTAACAATAAAACACTCAACTCTTAAAAATAGAACATCTTAAAAAGAACTATCAGCTAAAAATAGCACATGCTTTTGTGCATGAATACAAAGCTTTTTGAATTATTTTCTTTAATTGATTTTCCTAAAATTAGGAATCTAAAACTAAACTATGTAAAATTAAAAGCATGTAAAAAGAAAATTGTTGTTTGCTTTTCTTAATAATAGACTAGGGAAAAAATTAAACTCTTTTTCTAACACTCCCCCTTAATTTTGACCTTCAAACTTTTATTATTCTCGAGTTGAGTGTACGTTTCTAAATCTGACATATTCATGATCACAAACTCCCAAACAATTTCTCAAATTCTCAAAAAAAACATTTCTTAAAGCTTTAGTAAAGATATCAGCAATCTAATCTTCGGATCTAAAAATTCAAGACAAATTTCCTAGGATCCTAATGGAAACACTCAAAGGTCCAAGGTAGTGGAGAATACTCCCAAATCAAGTATACAACTCTCCACATAGGTATCCTCTGCGAGTTTGGCCCCGAGAGGTGAACTCGACACTGCTTATTATTTGGTTGCCTAACTACCACTTGCCCCAAGCTGGTCCACTATAGATGGTGATATAAATGAATCGATGCTCATGAATTAAAAAGAACTCGAGATAGACATAACCACGATAGTACTTGTAGTCTCAATAATCGTGGCACGATGTTTGGCTTTGGTGGTTATCTCTTCTTTGTATAGACATGATGGGCGCATCACATGTCTCCATTATCTTCTTGAGACAAGGTCTCTCTACCTATTAATGGTGGTGGGTTTATGTAGACACATATGCGTAGAGATTAGGAGACCCACAAATAAACGATCGTGCTAATCTTGTCTAAGTAAGGGTCCTTCATGTACTCTTGTGTCTTGAACCTGTTTGGCTCGAATCGGTAGATTCTTTGAGTATGGTTTGGATGTACCTATTAGATGCCGCTTTTCCGGTCTCTACCCACTCAAAAACCTCCTCAAAATTTTCCTCTCTACATACTATGTGTCTACACTAGTACTGCTCTTACTGATTTGCATGGTGTTGCGAATGATGTTAGGTGTGCGGTGGAGGTCTCGGGACGGAGGCGTGAGGGCTTGGATCCTCCTCTATGGGGTGGCATTGTACCACCGTGACCTCTAATCCTTAAATAACTACATCCTCTCACAGAAACTTACCTCTATTCCTCTCTCTCTGTGATCTTGGGCCTTGTTCTATTCTCCTCGGCTAAATAGGCCTTCTCTCTAGCCTTCTCAAGTGTTGTAGGAGATAACATCTGACACCACTGGATATATATGCATTCGAGTCTACGAATAAACATGTTGACTTGTAATTTCTCGTCTGCATATAATCTACATACTACATGATAAATCGAAATCGTCTCTCATCTTTGTGAAACCGTGCTTGAACCACCTGTCGGAGATCATGGAACTCATCGATCCTCTTAAAAAATGCTCAAACCTATAAAGGGATCTAAACCACTCCTCAAAAAAACTCCCAAGAGTCCTTGTATCTCTAGACAAATAGAGCTTTCGCTCCTCACTCCTCCACCATATGCCTTCTACATCACGAAGGAGGTGTATAACGAACCTAGCCTTGACATTTCTCTCTTATGTACCACTTTATAATTGGGTGGATGTAGATGATGCGAGATCCTTAATCACACTTCTTGTGTCCCAATCCCGACTTTGATTTCAGCCACCCCCACATCTAGCGAATGTGGTCATAACTTGTGAAATTGTCCCTCGATGTTGTGAGAGAGGATCCAGTGAAGATAAGACACTCTCTTAAAGCAAGAAGAGGGGCTACGAGACCTAACCCGCCTCACGAGTGTCATGCTGATGTGCCTCTAAGTGTGTGCCCTTGTTTGGCGAGTGTATCCTCTCTGGAAGATCAATCTCCTCTCGACTCTTGCTATGGAGGAAGACATTGCTTCTGAAGACCCCATCATCCTCTGTAACACCTCTAATAAATGTGGTCCTAAGCTAAAGGGCAAAATAAAATATATATGGAAAATTGATTCAATAATGTCATTTGTATGTAAAGGAAGCTAAGTCTATTTTGAAGGGTTGATCCAAATCACATTGTGAAGGGTAAATATTGGACTAATGTTTTTATAATGAAAAAGTTTTAATATTTTGAATATTAAGAATAATCTAAGTATATATATCATAAAGTTAAAAATAATTTTTTTATATGAGATATTTGTCTTATTTAGTGATTTTAAGAATTAAAGATAGTAAATATACTAGTTTACAATAATCATGTGATAAGAATATCTATTTAAAATTAAAATATATATATTATTTCATATAATCATGTAATGAACAAAATATATACATATGCACATTTAGGTATGGGCGAGTGTTGTCAAAATTTTCAAAATAAAATCTTGTTATCAACATTAGAGTTGGGGTAATCATTTACAAAGATAATCTATTTGATTATAAAGTGACAAACTATAAATTTAACACTTGTAATGTGTGAAAAGTCATGACAATACAACTAGATCCTTTTACTTAAATTTGTTTAACTAATCATGTGAAAAAAATAAAAATATGTATACCGGTTTGGCATATTACACCTAATAAATTGTAAGCATGATACCATTAAGGTTGCAAACCTCTATGTGCTTTAAAATGGAAATGTTTATCGAGATTACATCAAATGATGCAAAACATATCATCGACACATTTTTAAGACTCCCCTCGATTCAAAAAAATAACAAAAATACAAAATGGGACACACATTATAATTATAAAGATAATGAACATTTGCACACTCATGTATTGAAACCAAGTTAAATGTTAATGACTAGTATTCAACTATTATTTTGAATATAAGTTCCAGTAAACTAGTAACAAAAAGATTGAAACTTTCTTCTTTAAATTCAAAATAATCTTTTTAGTAATCCATTGTTGGCTCACGATGGGAGCTCGTTCGAACCCAAGTGATAATTCTTGGCTTTGATATGGAATTGGACCCTGTTTGTGCTCGACAATCTTTGAATCACGACTACGAGATTTGGGAGTCTCAGGGGTGAGTATTGGAAAAGGTGGGAGTCATCTCGATGATGGTGTGGGAGCGATTGATGGGGAGCTCTCTTTGCTTCTCCTTTTCTCGGCATTGGAGGCGTGACGGAGGTGGCTGCGGCCAAAGACAAACTCTGCTCTCTCCCTTGATGGTCGGGAATGGTCATGTGGTCGTCGAGGTATATTGGATTTGAATATGAGGTGACCAGGTTTGGGGGTATGGGTGTTTGCCTTGCTAATAATATAAATTTTAATGGGATGTCTTTGGGTGGCACGAGAGGAGGAGGCTTTTCTAAGGAGGCAATATTGAACCCCATCTACTTGTGATGTAGGAAAAATTGTTTTGATAGCAACACTTCCCCTCTTCATCTAGTTTTCCCCTTGTTATGGGGAATGCAAATAATGAAGCGGCTCTTGAGAGGAGGATGGAATGGTTGAAAGGTTGAAGTGTTATTTCGAGAAGGAACTTAAGGGGAAGGCTGGATCCAAGCCCATGGCGCTTTGCTTAACATTAATCCTTGTGTTCTTTTTGGATACGAGGTGATCGAAGTCGAATCCTACTACCCAAGACCATGCCTTGATTTTTTTGATTCGGAGGTCTTTGTGCCACTCTTCCAACACTTCATGGCCATTTGGATTTATAAACATTGGATCCCTCTTCTAGATGGCATGTTAGATCTTTATCCTTGTCTTTAAGGGTACATTTATTGTTTTTTCATCAATAACTAATAAAGACACCATAGTGGGAAATATTTGGGCATTTGATCATATTACCTTGGTATGAAACCACGGATCTTCTCTTTTAACCCAACCACTGAGTATTTCTCTTAAACCGGTTTAGATTAGATATAGTTCCTTATAAATTTGGTCTTTGATTGCAAGGATGATATATAGAACATAATCATTCATATTAAACCACCAGATATTATTTCATAGACACAAAAAGTTCTAAGGGAGTAAAATGACATCCATAAGAATACAAAGCTTCTTAATGCAATAGATTAATGATTCACAAACTTTAGACAGGCAAGAGAGAATAAATCGATGCAGATAGAAATAGGAAGGGAAATCTTCTGTATTGATAGCTTTTAGTTCTTTTACACTTTCAAAATTATCAGAGTTCCAGCCCCTTGGAATGGCATGGAGAGCCCAATATATAGCTTACAAAGTGGTTACATTTAGTAACCATTTATTTTAACCAAAATATTAATTAAGGAAATACACAATATAAAGTCCTTAATTAATTTACAAGGAGACCCAAACTAACAATAGAAAGAAAAGAGAGTCAAGAGCCAGAAGTAGAGGCATCTGGTTGTGGTGAAGAGGGCCCACTATTTTGAGGATCCGGCCTGAATCTCTTCAATGCTTCCACTATCTCCATGCCCCTTGGAATCATTGTGTTGAAGTAGCATGAGTCCACGTGCCTAGGCATTTCTCCATATCTTTGTCAAACTCAGTATGCTCTAGATATTCCTTATTAGCCTCGGCTATAGCTGAATGAAGAGAACAAACATCCTTCATTTTCTCTTTAGTGATTGACTCTTCCTTGAACAAATCATCCTTGACAAAGGCTTTAAACTAAGCCTTGATTTCTTGAGAGAGAGAAGAAAACACCTGTGGTTTCATCCTAAAATGGCAAAGTGGATATCTTTGAAGGTGGATAAAACACAAGTTTTAAAAGACTCCCCTTTTTTCCATACATTCCTCAATTCCCCAAGTGCTTCTTCTAGAACCTTTATTTTCCACTCGATGCTAAAGATCCATGTCCTTGACAAGTTATTCTTGACATCATCAAACACATTGTTGGCCAACAGATCCTATCATCGGTTTGACCCATCAAATGGAGATCTGCGATACACCCACTCCAGACTTTCAATTCCTTGTCCATAGCCTTGATTGAGGAAGTGAATTTCTGCTACAGCTTGATCACCTTCTCATTAGTTTTGAAGGCTTCCTCAATGAAGTTTAAACCTTTCTACAGTCATATCATCCACCATGGCTTCAAAACCTTCCCATAAGTAGAATACTTGTGGATGTCTTTGATGGTTTGGACCTCATCTTGATTGAGAACTATGGGAGGTGGGAGAGTGGCCAATGGGGCTGATCCAAAACTTTATCCTTTGCCAACAATGATCTGATAAAGTTGGAAAGAACTTGGTTCTGTTCTTCCAACTGCTCCATGGTTTGCTTTCCTTTCTCCACCCATTCAATAACCTTAGTGATGGTTTCCCAAAGGTTATGAACTTCACTCTCAGTGTGTGATTCTCCCATTGGAATTCTAGAAAGCTCCAAGTCAAAGATCAAAATATCTTTCTCCTCTTTATCCACTTTGGGTTTTGCAACCTCCAGAACTACTGGCCTTGAGCATCAGTTACCAACCTCGAAGTAGTCTTTGCTTTCTTTTTTGGAGGAGGAGGGGTAGTACCAAGTAGAGCTGCTACAACATCAAAGTCAGGCCTGTTAATCGGAGGAAGATTTCCTTTTCTTGTTGTCAACTAGGGGTCTATACCCAGGCAAAGGAAGAAGAAGAAATAAAAGAATCAAGGGACCCGAGTGCAAGTGAACTCATGGCACTCAGAGTATGAACCACTGTTGTTTCTAGTGGAGAAATGAATGCAACCATAGAATTTCCTTTGTAGAGGAGTCTGTTAAACTTGGAGGTTCGATCCTTGGTCCTTCCTTCTCTACTTTAGCAGTGGTTTCAAGGGTTTCTTCTGGGTCTTTCATCTCATCATCATCATTCTCACTTAGAACAATAATGTTCTCTGCCCAATAGGCAATTCTGACTGCTCCAGAAGAGTCTCTTCCTCGATCGGTTCTTGCTTGACTTCTTTGACCTTCTTCTGATACACTTTAGTGGAAGAGGAAGGAGTAGACAACTCAAGTTCTTTCATCAAGAAGAAGGAGGAGTTTTCTCAAGTGCCTCAGTGCTAGGCATATGTACTTCCTTCCTAGGTGTGGAAGTCTCTCTTGAAGAGGATCTACCTTTGTTCATCCTGAGTTCACGTACCTTTCTATCAAACCAAATCTTAGTTCTGACGATGACAGGGGTGATTATCTCATTCAAGTCATCTCTTTCCTTCACATACCAATCCAGTGGTTTCTAGAGGAGTGTGCTTGATTGATCTTTCATACTCAAAGGATTAAAAATCTTCATCATCATCCTTAAGCCCTTCAGCACCTGGTAGAGGTTGAGGTCTATGATCTGTTGTAGAGAAAATCTGCCAAAATGCCTCCTCCTGGCTTCAAAATCATCAACACAATCAGCCCAGTAATCCTCAGTGTCAGGATGGTGATGATAAGTTATTCTAAGATTTTGATCAATGAATTTCTTTAGATCAAAGCAAGTCCTAGGCTTGAAGAAATGAACTGTAAGAGGAGAAATAGCCCTTTCTATATTTTGGGCATCTAGAGTTGTCCTCATATGTATAATTCCCCAAGGTGATAGGGAAATGAAGACCAATAATCTTCTTATCTCGTAGGTTCTATGAAGTTTATCTAGCTACCTACACACCTCAACCAAAGCCATTTTTCATTACAAGAACATGGGAAGCTTGAGAGGTGTGCTTTCAAAACAAGCCACCTGATGTATGAGAACTTTCAAACTAATGAAGAAAGCCCCATACTTGGTTATCAAAGCCTTAGCCTCATCAGAGAACCTTCTGGTAGTGTCACCCTCCAAGAGTCTCACAATGTACATGGTGAAGGCATCATTTACCCTTCTAAAATTATGATTACTAACCTTGAGGGTAAACTAAGGGCAATATGTGTAGATGGGCTCATCCTTCTTGCCTTCAATGAAAGTGAAGCCAAACCACTCACGAGATGTTACCAAGGTGTACATGAGATAGGAGGTCATGTAGAAATTTTTGGTTTGTTGAACATTTGACAATTGTTCAGATCAGGTTTCCATAGATAATCTCGGCCCAATTTATGTTTTTCTTACCCTCACAGATGATATTTATGAAAGGGCACATCCAAAAATGGAAGTTCATTAGTAGAGGGCATTCCCATAATCCGGGTGAGCAAGGTGATGAAATCTGATAGTTCTTCATTGAAATCAACCCTGAACAATGCCTTAGAGAGTCGGGACGCTCCCTTCTTAGGGCACTTCAGCCATGATTTAGCTACTCGAGCCTTATATTTCTCACTTGTCTTGATCAAACAGAGTCTGAGCTTGAGCGAGAGTGAGAACAATGGAGTCTTCTATTTCAGGGATGCGCAGGGCAGCGGTGATGGTGGCAACATCCAATTTTGCAATCAACTCACCGTGCACATTGACAACCTCCTTGGTGTCTGGATTGAAATTAGCCCCACAGGTGAGCACAATGTGTCGGCACATTGCACACAGAGAGAGGAAAACCAGTGGCGTATGTGATTCCACTATCATTTATCATTTGAGCCATGGGAGTAGGGTTGTCGCATGCTAATCTACCCCAAAAATCATCAAAATCCAAATGTCAAACTTCACTATCTCCAATATCGGGCACAAAAGTCTCCAAAGGGGACAGATGCTCATGCCCTTGAAATTTGATCTTCATTTTGACAATGAACAGAGGAATGGGCTTCAAAGAACAGATTCATGACAAAAATTGCAAAGAGATATAGGAAGGTGGACAAATGACTCAATTTTGCAAAAATGCGGGCAAGAGATAATGAGCAAGCAATGTGACAAGTGCATAGATGGTTTCCCCCTTTAAATAGCCATTTTAGGAGAGAGAAGATCATAAATGTGCATTTAATATACCTTGCGCCGACTCAAAAAGGTGAAATGTGGGAAAAGTGGAAAAAAGCCTGGATGGTCCATGGGAAATTGGGACATGAGGGACGAAGAGCCGATTCTGATGTGGGTGATGCGGGCAATGTGGGCCAAAAGAGCACGGGTGGTCCAAGGGACATAGAAATGTGAAGGATGTGAAGAGCCGATTCGGCCAATGTAGGCGATGTGGGAATCGGTGAATAGGAGGCCCAGGCATACTTGGGAAATGGGCTGAAAAAGTCTAAAAAACCGATGACAAGGACTTGTGGGGAAATCAGCCAATCGGAGAACAAAAGGCCCACCGAGTACTTGGGACATGAGGGACAAAAATGTCCGATAGACCCACAAGTCACTAAAATGACCCCAAGAAACAAAATTTTCACCATCTCTTCAAATTTTACTTCACTAAAACACTACTGAAGGGTGCCAACTCAAAATTTTCAAAAAAAAATTTTGACTTTCAAAAGAGGGGAATTTTGAGGGGACAACAACTTGGCTCTTTCTGGGGATGACTTGACTAGATCACAGGAATGAGGCAAGACAAGAATCAAGAAAAACTCTTGGGGAAGAAGACCAATGCCTTATCCATTGGGAAATAGAGTCAAAGGAAAATCAATACAAAAGGCAACACACATGGAAAAAACAACAAAACAAAGGCAAGGAAAGGAAAACACACACTATACATAATATACAAAGGACTTCCTATTCACCTAGGATTTGAACAATTTCAGGTACTACCCACTATAAGGAAGTGGGAGAGAAGATCCATCCATGTAATCAAGATAGAAATAATTTTCACCAAAAAAGTGCCTGATTCTGAAAGGACCAAGCCAAAGAGAGTCAAACTTACCATGGCTTCCTCGAGGTTCATGCCTTTTGTCCCATAGTAAAACAATGTCTCCAACTTTGAAATCTCTGGATCTAGTTTTCTTGTCAAATAAAGATTTCACCTTCTACTGATGGGCAGAGATCCTATCAAAACCTAGCCTGTCTTCATCTAGCTTATGGAGATACATGATCCTCTTATCCAAAGAATCACTAAAACTAGGGTCCTCAATAGCTTTCATCAAATGCAAAGCTGGTAGTTCCACTATCACTGGTAGTTGAGCTTCCACACCATACACCACTTGAAAAGGGGACATCCCAATTACTCTTTTGGGTGTAATCCTATCTACCCAGAGAGCATCATAAAGCTTCTTGTGCCAGTTTCTCTGAGATTCATTGACAAGCTTTCTTACAATGGTCACCAAATTCTTGTTTGTTGATTCTTCCTGTCCATTCCCTTGAGGGTAGTAATCTGAAGAATGAGTGAGGGAAATTCCATACCCATAGTAGAAATCCATCATCTCAGCAGAAGAAAAATTGGAAGCATTATCGGTCACGATCTTGTTTGGTACTCCAAACCTTATCAAGATGTTTTCTTTGATGAAATTACATACTACCTCAGAAGTAGTACTTTTAACTGGATGGCTTCTACCCACTTGGTGAAATAATCTGTGGCAATCAACACATGAGTATGTCCTACACTTGAAGATGGGTTGAGTGTTCCAATGAAATCCAAACCCCATTGTTGAAAGGGTTCTTCGATCACAACTGGCTTAAGTGGTAAAGCAAGCCAACTTAGGTCTTCCCACAAAGGTTTGACAAGCTTCACACTTGTCGACCCACTTTGATGCATCTCTAAACAAAGTAGGCCAATAGTACCCCACACGAAGAATTTTGTGAGTAGTGATAATGAGATGAGAAATGACCCCCACAAGCTTGATCATGAAAGGCTGAGAACAACTTCTTCTGTTGCTCTTTGTCAACACACTTCAAGAATCTTCCATCCACTCCTCACTTGAACAAAGCATTCTCCCACAACACGTATTGTGCTGACCTTAACTTGATAGCTCTCTTCTCCTTGGTAGTTAAGTGAGATGAACACTCACCATAGGTGAGGAAGTGAGAAATGTCAGTGTACCATTCATCTATGTCGAGCTGAGGAACAAAACAATAGGGACATCAACTTCATCCTTAGGCAACTCATGACCAGCTCCTTCGGCAATGAGTTCACACAGCCTTTACCCCAACTAGTTTCATTGGTCTGATGTCGAGATCATACTCCTAAACCTTCACTACCCAATTTCCTCTCTTGGTTCCAAACTCCTGTTGTGTAAGAATAGACTTGATAGTCATATCGGGCACAAGCACAACAGAGTGAGAGTTAAGAATGTAAAATCAAAACTACTTAACAACTTTAACTACTACAAAAGCATGTTTCTCCATCATAGTGTACTTCAACTCATGAGTTTTTTAGAATATAACTCATGAATGCAATTGGGAGCTCATGGTCTTCAGAATCTTTCTAAGTCAACACAATGGCCAAAGTACTCTCTATGGCATAGCAATAGATAATAAAATCTTTGCTAAAATCTGGACATGCTAAGATAGGAGTCTTAGCAATAGCTTTCTTAATGCCTTCAAATGCTTCCTTTCCTTCATAGAGGACCAACCAAACATCTACTTTCCTTTCATCATTTGGGAAATATTCAAAGTCAGCTCTACAAAATCGGGGATGAATCTTCTCAGGAAGTTGATCTTACCAAAGAAAGAGTGCACTCCCTTTTTTCTTGTGGGAAGAGGAATCTGCTGGATGGCTTGAACTCATTCAGATCAATCTTGATTCCTTCTTTGGAGACAACATGTCCCAACAACTTTCCCTCCGTGACACAAAAGATAGATTTCTTGGGATTCGAGAGACTCCATGTTCTCTTGCATTTCAAGAGGATTGTTTCTAGATGTTGAAAGTGATCTGCTCTAGTTTTGGAAAACACAGTTAAATCATCTAGATACACAACAATACATTTTCCTTTCAAACCTCAAAGCCAAATCCATTTCTCTCTAAAAGGTGGCACCAACATTAATGAGGCCAAAGGGCATCCTCTTGTAGGAAAAAGTACCCCAAGGAGTGGTAAAGGTAGTCTTGTGTTGATCTGCAGTATTGACTTCCACTTGGTTATATCCTGAGAAACCGTCAAGCATGGACAACATTTCCACACCTGTGACAACTTGTAACACCTGGTCCATCATGGGTAGGGGATAGTTTTCCTTCAAAGAAGCCTGATTTAGATTCCTAAAGTCAACACAGATCCAATCTCACCATTTTTCTTCCTGATAGGTACAATATTAGCAATCCATGTTGAATGATGAATGGGGAAGATGATCTTGGCTTTCAAAAACTTTTGTATCTCTTGGAAAATGGTGTCGGCAATCTTTGGATTGTACTTGCCTTTGCTTTTTCTTGAAAGGTTTAATCCCAGGTTTGAGGGGAATGAAATGTTGCATTTATTTTGGCTGAAAGCTTTCAGATCATCATAAGAATAAGCAAGGACATCAACATACCTCTTCAAAATATTTACCACCTTCTTCTTCTCCTCTTGGGTACAACACTTTCCAACGTTCACCATTTTGGGTTCGGCAGGGCTCCCAATGTTAATCTTTTCATATTCAGTAGACTACTGAGCTCCTTTGGAAGCCTTGGACTTGACATATCTATCATGTTTATCAAACAATTCCTCCAGACTTACCAGCCCTTTAGGGATCTTGTTACCTTTTAGTTTGATGCAACCATCTTGATCCATCTCCTCCTTGACACCTTCCTCATTGGAAGAGACACTCTCTCGAGGCAGATTGTCACTTCCTTCAAAATACAATTGATCAAAGTTATCCTTAAGCTCCAGGAAAGAGAGAAAATGTTGGTCATCATTGAAAACTTTCCAATTGTTTGCATTATCCGGCATGCTTGGTCTATGGATCATTTCAATGGTGAATTTTCCTAGAAAAATCAGGATGAGGTATCAACAAAGACCTTGAAATAGCTAGGGAATCAGCCTCTAGTGTTCTTCTCCCTTGGCACCACTTCGATGGAGAAGGCATCAAAAATTCAATAGAATCCTAGACTAGATTCCTATAGTGCTTCAACCTTCTATTCTTCACTTGAAAAGGTCTCTGACTTGTTTGACAACTAGTTCCACATCTCCACGAGCCAGAGGTTCTTCACACCTCTTTTTTTTCCATGTTCAGTCCAAGGATGAGAGCTTCATATTCTATTTGTGTTATTTGTATTTTCAAACTATAGCTTGAAGGAGAAAGGATGAATCTTTCCTTCTGGAGATATCAATACCACACCAGCCCCAACCACCAAGAGAAACTTCCATCAAATTCCAAATTCCAAATGCTATTAGGATCATGGAGCACTTCTTTGGGATGTTCCACCTCATCCTGAGACATGATCATGTAGTTTCCATGCCCAATATCTTCATAAAGTATTTGTGCCTTGGGATCATCTATCTTTTGCACAATATATTCAGTTTGCTTCTGGCAAACAACTTCTTCATCTTTCCATTGACTGGTATAAGGGCATGTGACCAATCCATTTGAATTTCTCCTCCTACATCCTTACAAAAATTTCTACTCAACAACATGCCATATGAAGGAGGAATATCAGCTACCAAAATAGTAGCTAAGACCTTTTTCTCTGGCAAAAAAAAAAGCTACTTGTGCATCCTTAACTCTTCCACCAAAGGCACCTCCCTACTCTCCATGGAATAACAAGAACCAAAAGTGTGTGAGGGTAAGACCCAAAGCATGAGCCACTTTGGCAGGCATCACATTATCCGATGCTCCTGAGTCTATGACACAGTTGCTAGTCTATGGCCAACTATGAGGAGGGTCACATAGAATGGTTTGATTTTCTCATTAGGTGAGGTGACTGCAGCCACAAGATTTGGTTGGGATGCGGAAGAGGGAGTGGGAAAAAGACCTTTAGAAGTGTTGGATGAAGTTTTGGAATGGGAATTGACAAAGTGGACCATTTTGGCAAAGGATTTTGGATGGGTTTGATAAAACTCAGCCTCTGAAATCTAGATTTTTGTCTTCTTGAGGTGGTCAATGATATCAAAAGATCTAGAGGTGGATGGGGTATCATCACTAGGAATCCTAGGCTTATCAAGTTTTGAGCTAGAGAATAAGAAGTTTTAGAAGTAGGAGTAGAAGAAGAAGAATTAGTAGAACTCACCTTTTGCGTGGATGCAGTGGGAATAGGAGATCCTCTTCTTGCAATCACTGGAATAGTCATGGGATGCTCCTTAGATTTTTAGCGGGATGCATCACTTTTTCTTTCTTGTTTGTCTACTCCCGAGTCATAACAACATATGACTCACTGTTCATCTCTGCCACTACTTCATCATAATCATCTTCTTCATCAATGCCCTCAGTAGTGAGGAAATTAACTCGAGATTCATCAAGTTCTTCCAGTTCTTCCTCAGCCTCTTCTCTAGGTTCTTCAAAGTCTTCATTAACCTCTTCATCATCAGGTTCTTCAACTTCACAAGTTGCATTAACAGGGACCTTGATGGGTGGTCCTTCGATTTCCAACCTTGTCTGAGAAGAAGGAAAATGGTTTCTAGGCTGAAAGTTCTTCCTTGGAACATCTTGATAAGGAGCATGCTGAGCCAATTGTTTCTTGATGGAAATGAGGTCATTGGAAAGCTTCTGTACTAACTGATCTACATTAGCTCCAGGAGTAGAGGAAGAGGAAGAAGAAGTTTTGGATTTGGAAGAGTCTCTTTTCAATTTTCCAGACATGATCAGGTCATCTTCAACACTGATGGCTAATCTCTGATCAACATCCAAAGTTGCAAGATTGGCTCTTCTCAACGTGCATAGCTTACTTCAGAAATTGAGCATTTAGGAAGAAACATTTTTGAATTTGATCCATAGGCCGGTGTTTTGTGGGATCTTGTTAATCAACTTATTGAACTTGGCCACAAATTCTCTCATGGGCTCTTGTGGTTCTTTCTTGATTTGAGAAATATGGGCTAGCAAAGCATGCACATCTTCAAGTTTGAAATGGTTCTCAAATCTAGTTCTCATGGTAGTCCAATTGGTGATGGCCCCAATGGGGAGATGGTAAAACCAATCTACCACATTTTCCTACAAAGTCTCCACAAAAATCCTCACAGAGACATCCTCATGTTCAACTCCAAGGACTCCACATGCAACTATGAAGGCTGCAATGTGTTCATCAGGATGTACCTTGCCATCACCTCTGAACTTGGGAAAGTTCTTTCTGTTACCCCTGGGTAACTCATGCAAAGGTTGAGGGAGGGAAAGAGGCCCAACTCATTGGCCCCAAGGTAATGGAACTGCCATTCTTGGAAAAATTTCTTGAAGTGGAACTAAAACACCAACAAGAATTAAAGCGCAAGATTAGGGCTGAGTTGTTCTTGAGGATACCACTCCCAAAAGCTCTGTCTTCAACAGGGGGTGTGCTTGTAGAATGAGCTCTTCTATTTCTCCTTGTTGAAGGAAGGGGAAATCCTTGCTTGCTCTCAGGAGTTGAAACTGAGAATCTTCAATTCCAAGAGCCCTTCTTCCATGAGTAAATCTTAGAGTCACCAGATCAGAAATGATCAAGAAATTGTTCTTTAAAACTAGAATTCATTGAAATGAATCCCCAATAGAGTCACCAAAAATGTTGGTTGTCAAATTAGGACTTTAATGAAAGCAAATAGTCAGGGGACAAAAAGTCCCTCCTCTTTAATGGGAGAGGTGCCCTTATTGAAAGCAAGCAACAAAACTATTTACAAATGTACAACTTTCTACTTTTAATGAGGAACTCTGATATCATGAAAGTGTTTTAATGCAAAGGTAGATCATCAATACAAAAGAACAGAAAGAACTAAGGAGGGAAAAGGTAGAACATAACAACATTCCCAGGAAATATAGATAGCAAAATAGTTCCTTATAAATGTTGAGCAAGGATGATATATAGAACAAATCATTCATATTAAACCACCAGATATTATTTCATAGACACAAAGTTCTAGAAATGACATCCATAAGAATACAAAGCTTCTTAATGCAATAGATTAATGATTCACAAACTTTAGACAAGCAAGAGAGAAATAAATCGATGCAGATAGAAACAGGAAGGGAAATCTTTTGTATTGATAGCTTTTAGTTCTTTTACACTTTCAAAATTATCAGAGTTCCAACCCTTTGGAATGGCATGGAGAGCCCAATATATAGCTTACAAAGTGGTTACATTTAGTAACCATTTCTTTTAACCAAAATATTAATTAAGGAAATACACAATATAAAGTCCTTAATTAAATTACAAGGAGATCCGAACTAAAAATAGAAGAAGAGAGTCAAGAGCCAAAAGTAGAGGCATCCGGTTGTGGTGAGAGAGGGCCCACTATTTTGAGGATCCGGTGCCTGAATCTCTTCAATGCTTCCACTATCTCCATGCCCCTTGGAATCATTGTGTTGGAAGTAGCATGAGTCCACGTGCCTAGGCATTTCTCCATATCTTTTCAAACTCAGTATGCTCTAGATATTCCTTATTAGCCTCGGCTATAGCTGAATGGAGAGAACAAACATCCTTCATTTTCTCTTTAGTGATTGACTCTTCCTTGAACAAATCATCCTTGACAAAGGCTTTAAACTGAGCCTTGATTTCTTGGAGAGAAAGAAAACACCCTGTGGTTTCATCCTAAAAATGGCAGTGGATATCTTTGAAGGTGGATACAACACAAGTTTTAAAAGACTCCCTTTTTCCATACATTCCTCAATTCCCCCAAGTGCTTCTTCTAGAACCTTTATTTTCCACTCATGCTAAAGATCCATGTCCTTGACAAGTTATTCTTGACATCATCAAACACATTGTTGGCCAACAAGATCCTATCATCGGTTTGACCCATCAGATGGAGATCTCATGATACATCCACTCTAGACTTTCAATTCCTTGTCCATAGCCTTGATTGAGGAAGTGAATTTCTACTGTAGCTTGATCACCTTCTCATTAGTTTTGAAGGCTTCCTCAATGAAGTTTAAACCTACTATAGTCATATCATCCACCATGGCCTCAACAACCTTCCCATAAGTAGAATACTTGTGGATGTCTTTGATGGTTTGGACCTCATCTTGGCTGAGAACTATGGGAGGTGGGAGAGAGCCAATGGGGCTGGATCCAAAACTTTATCCTTTGCCAACAATGATCTGATAAAGTTGGAAAGAACTTGGTTCTGTTCTTCCAACTACTCCATGGTTTTCTTGCCTTTCTCCACCCATTCAATAACCTTAGTGATGGTTTCCCAAAGGTTATGAACTTCACTCTCAGGTGTGGATTCTCCCATTGGAATTCTGGAAAGCTCCAAGTCAGAGATCAAAATATCTTTCTCCTCTTTATCCACTTTGGGTTTTGCAACCTCCAGGAACTATTGGCCTTGAGCATCAGTTACCAACCTCAAAGTAGTCTTTGCTTTCTTTGCTGGAGGAGGAGGAGGGTAGTACCAAGCAGAGCTGCTACAACATCAAAGTCAGGCCCTATTAATCGGGAGGAAGATTTCCTTTTCTTGTTGTTGACTAGGGGCTGTACCTAGAAAAGGAAGAAGAAGAAACAAAAGAATCAAGGGACCCGAGTGCAAGTGAACTCATGGCACTCAGAGTATGAACCACTATTGTTTCCTAGTGGGGAAATGAATGCAACCTCAAGAATTTCCTTTGCAGAGGAGTCTGTTAAACTTGGAGGTTCGATCCTTGGTCCTTCCTTCTCTACTTCAACAGTGGTTTCAAGGGTTTCTTCTAGGTCTTTCATCTCATCATCATCATTCTCACTTAGAACAATAATGTTCTCCAACCCAATAGGCAATTCTGACTACTCCAGAAGAGTCTCTTCCTCGATCGGTTCTTTCTTGACTTCTTTGACCTTCTTCTGATACACTTTAGTGGAAGAGGAAGGAGTAGACAACTCAGTTCTTTCATCGAAGAAGAAGGAGGAGTTTTCTCAAGTGCCTCAGTGCTAGGCGTATGTACTTCCTTCCTAGGTGTGGAAGTCTCTCTTGAAGAGGATCTACCTTTGTTCATCCTGAAGTTCACGTACCTTCTATCAAACCAAATCTTAGTTCTGATGATGACAGGGGTGATTATCTCATTCAAGTCATCTCTTTCCTTCACATACCAATCTAGGTTTCCAGGAGTGTGTGCTTGATTGATCTTTCATACTCAAAGGATTGCAAATCTTCATCATCATCCTTAAGCCCTTCAGGCACCTGGTAGAGGTTGAGATCTATGATCTGTTGTAGAGAAAATCTGCCAAAATGCCTCCTCCTGGCTTCAAAATCATCAACACAATCAGCCCAATAATCCTTAGTGTCAGGACGGTGATGATAAGTTATTATGAGATTTTGATCAATGAATTTCTTTAGATCAAAGCAAGTCCTGGGCTTGAAGAAATGAACTTGTAAGAGGAGCAATAGCCCTTTCTATATTTTGGGCATCTAGAGTTGTCTTGCATGTATAATTCCCCAAGGTGATAGGGAAATGAAGACCTGTAATCTTCTTATCTCGGTAGGTTCTATGAAGTTTATCCAACTTGCCTACACCTCAACCAAAGCCATTTTTCATTGCAGAAACATGGGAAGCTTGAGAGGTGTGCTTTCAAAACAAGCCAACCTGATGTATGAGAACTTTTGAACTAAATGAAGAAAGCCCCATACTTGGTTATCAAAGCCTTAGCCTCATCAGAGAACCTTCTTGGCGATGTCACCCTCCAAGAGTCTCACAATGTACATGGTGAAGGCATCATTTACCCTTCTGAAATTATGATTACTAACCTTGAGGGTAAACTGAGGGCAATATGTGTAGATGGGCTCATCCTTCTTGCCTTCAATGAAAGTGAAGCCAACCACTCACGAGATGCTTGCCAAGGTGTACATGAGATAGGAGGTCATGTAGAACTTTTTGGTTTGTTGAACATTTGACAATTGTTCAGTCAGGTTTCCACAGATAATCTCGGCCCAATTTATGTTTTTCTTACCCTCATAGATGATATTTATGAAAGGGCACATCCAAAAATGGAAGTCATTAGTAGAGGGCATTCCCATAATCCGGAGCAAGGTGATGAAATCTGATAGTTCTTCATTGAAATCAACCTTGAACAATGCCTTAGAGAGTCGGGATGCTCCCTTCTTAGGGCACTTCAGCCATGATTTAGCTACTCGAGCCTTATATTTCTCATTGTCTTGATCAAACAGAGTCTAAGCTTGAGTGAGAGAGAACAATGGAGTCTTCTATTTTGGGATGCGCAGGGGCAGTAGTGATGATGGCAACAAAACATCCAATTTTGCAATCAACTCACCATGCACATTGACAACCTCCTTGGTGTCTGGATTGAAATTAGCCCCAAGAGCAAAGAGCACAATGTCGTCAAGCACATTGCACAGAGAGAGGAAAACCAATGGCGTATGTGATTCCACTATCATTTATCATTTGAGCCATGGGAGCAGGGTTGTCGCATGCTAATCTACCCCAAAAATCATCAAATCCAAATGTCAAACTTCACTATCTCCAATATCGGGCACAAAAGTCTCCAAAGGGGACAGATGCTCATGCCCTTGAAATTTGATCTTCATTTTGATAGTGAATAGAGGAATGGGCTTCAAAGAACATATTCATGACAAAAATTGCAAAGAGATACAGAAGGTGGACAAATGACTCAATTTTGCAAAAATGTGGGCAAGAGATAATGAGCAAGCAATGTGACAAGTGCATAGATGGTTTCCCCTTTAAATAGCCATTCAGAGAGAGAAGATCATAAAAGGGAATTCAAGCTGGTCAAATTCATGTTCCAAAAAGGGAGGGTACTCCTCTTAGAGAAATCGGCATACCTGATGGGAAACGGGGATGCCAAATGGTCAAATAAAATTTGATCGAAAAGTCGTGTGAAGTATACAAACCATGGAGATACGATGTCCCTCCTCAAAAGATCCGGATATGTAAAAAAACACATACCATCCTAGGTGAACGTTAGGAGGACATTCTTCCTGACAAATAAAAATGGCCGAATTTCCACAAACACTCAAAATGCATCTCCCACCTTCAACGATTTGGCTCTTTGTCTATAAAATTGTTGAATTGTTCCTCTCCCTACAAATCTATTCTATGCCATATAGTAGACTCAGTTTTTAGCATTTTGTTGTCTTGCTTGGTTTCAGTGTGCTTAACTAGAAGTATAATTCTTTTATACTCATTGCCTTATGCGGGTGTTGACCCATTCTTATTGTTCTTGGATACAATCGCAAGTCAATAAACCTTTTACCATTAATTTTCAAAACAGATTTAAATTATTTTTCAAGATAAATGTTTTATAAATAAATATGAAAGAATGTGTTTTATATATTAGAAGGCATACTGCACTTACCATCATTTATCGACTGGAAAATGATTTTTAACTTTCCTATGTTTTTCATGCATGATAAATAACGTTATGATTTACCTCATTTATAGCATGAGGGTGCATAAAAAAACAAAAAGACATATGCTTTTGCATAAACATATCCAAGTGAAGATAATTTTGAAAGCAAGAGTCGAAAAATCTGAAAGCATTTTTAAAGTATAGAATTGAGGAATCAATCTAAAATTCTTCAAGCATAAAAACATTATAACACTAATCATTAAATTTAAAAGATACGATAAATTCTACTTATTTATAATTATGTACACTGAAGTTATCAATTGTAAAAGATACATAAAGGAATAAACTATAGGATGTGGCTTAGATTTTCATACATTTGCACACACTTATTGAGGAACTTATGGATTTTTCTCCCTTGCTTGAAAGATGTAATGTTCGAATCCTAGAAGTAGATATTGAACAAGGTCCTTGACCACGCTGATTAGTTGAATCCATTAAATACAAGTTTAAACTCCTTTTATTAACTCTAAACACGTTCATGAAGGTAGACTTTTGTAGGAATATAGGGTTTTGGGGACAATATGTTATATATGTTGCAGTAAAATGGTGTCACCATGCATTTTAAAAACCAAACAAATTACATATGGGTGATGAAATTTATAGGCCTTTGAAGACACATAATAGGTTAAACCAGAGCTCCAAAAGAAATATCCAAACAAGGTAATATGTATATAACTATGAGAATGAACATTACCATGTTCACAGAATAAGTTTTATGACTCCATGGACCACCTCGGTTTGTAATCACATATCACCAAATGGAACAACTTGACCAAGTGATTTATAATTTAATCATTCAAAATTCAATCCCAATGGCAAATGACTCTACTACGGTAATCACGTTTGTAGTTCCTATCTTTTATGTTGAAAATGTAGTGCCCATTTTACACACATGATATCAGCATTAGAATACCGAGGATAATAATTTTTTTACTTACATTTCTCATTACAAAAGTAAAGCCACAAGATAGGGCTCCAAGTGCCAAAATTCTAGACTCACAACGGACAATCACATACCATCGACTCACATAACACATGTATTGACATGACAACGAGCATGTACATGCCGATGCCACACTTTTCCCAATGAACGAATACTAGATAATGACCCAACCACAAGAAACTGACTTCAAATGGCAGGAACCCACAACACATCATTACTTTAAATGTATTTTGAGTTACGACTAACATTGCAAGAACATTATTACGTAAGTATAATTTTCTCCTTTTCCACCTACATGTTCTGAAAATTCGTCATTCACATTTCACTTATTGTTCACCATTTAATTTTCCCCTTTACCCTTAATGGACAATCTTCCATAACTTACATAATTATTTTCCATATTTCAAATGTCATATACAAAATTCAATTCTCTCATTCTTATGTTAGATTATGCTTCCCATCAAACGCTTATTTAATGTTTAAAATTTAACTTGCTACACCAAGTGAACCTAACATGATGTCAAGATGAAATCTTGGGATTGAGGAAGACATAGATTCAATATAAGCTTTTTCCCCAAGAATTATCCATCGATCATGGTATAGTTATTTCCCTACCATTATCATTGTAGTTCAATAACTTGCTGAATTCCAAATTTGATTTATATATATATATATCTTTTGTTTTCTCGAAGTTTGATCACACCAAAGGCAATACATATTCTTTGAAACACATGAAGAATGTTTAAATTAAGTTATAAGGACTCCAAGAGTGACCTTAATCCTAAACTCCAATCTCATTTTACATCTTATATGATATGCTCTTCATGACATCTCATTTTAAACATAAGAGTTATGACTATGATCTTAACGTTATTAGCATTGTTATGAAATCAGGAGCTTACAATCTCTATTATATTTGATTCCTAACATCTTGAAGGGGATACAAGATTGGAAGAATTGTAAACTATCCACATGAACCACAAGTGGACACCTCTAATCAAGACATAAAATCACGAGGTTTAGCTTATTCATATGCACCTAATGATCTACGCCTCAACTATATATGATTTTAAGGCAAGCGGACATATTTATACTAAACCACCTTCAAGAAGATACCAAGATGTTATTTTGATAGAAACCAAGGTAGCACCGCTTTAGTCGTTCCTTCGAACAAGGACTCATAAGGTGACTTCCAAGGTGGTCTTCGCCACTCAACCTAGTGTCGACTTGAAGAGAGGGCATTCTTCTCGCGATTACCAAAACTAGAAGGAAACCGCATACTCTGGATAAAGTTGGACCATGACATTCCTAAAATATGGGTTCATGACCATGTCACTAAACATAATGACTATGACGGTAAACTCCAACTAGGGGTTTTATTTACCTAACCTAGAGTGTTCCATCGAGTGCAAAGCTTAAGTTTGTTCTACGGTCTTAAATTTCTTATATGGTAAAAAGGATCACACATGCAGGCAAGTTATGCATGAATATTTTATTAAGGTTGAGTGTTCCCATTAAAACTCTTTATTATGTTTGCAAGGTAAGTAGATAACCCGAATTAATTTATCGTTTATAGAAATACTTGAGAAAGTACTACAATATATTAATTTCAATTTGAATTTACTTTGTATAAATCAAACCCGTTTTTTGCCATACAACTAAGAAACAAATTGAATTGGTGATTAGATGCACATTTCCAAAGTATCCCTAAAACTAGCATATCATACGATATTAACAAATTTCAATTATAACTTTTACGTAACAAGAGACTACATTGAAGACGGTTATTCATTTTACAATGACCTATAAAAATTACAATAATAATAATTAAATTACACATCACCTCTTTTTTTATCGTCGTTTCTTCCATCTGCAAAACCCACGTGAGCAATGATATCATTGATAATTGGCATGGCATCCACCCTAACCTAACATAAGTATCATTTTTCAGTTTCCCATTTACATCGATAATAATTACAATTTGCAATTGAAATAAAAGGTCTAGAAACATGTATTCATTGCATTTCATTTTTTCTTCATTTTGTAACCCAAGAGAGAGAGAGAGAGAAGGAAGAGAGAGAAAACACCATTTTGTCAAAAGTTCATTTCACACAATGAGATACACTAAAGGGTTTTAAACATTTATTTGCATGTGTTAAAAGTTTAGGTGGTTTGGCAACCCTACGAGGCGTCCATGACTTTCTATTTTACATTTTCTCACTAGTTACAAAGCGTTCAAAATGGGCTCGTAAGCTAAGAAACTACTTCCAAAGTTATCTTCCAAGTGATAATGCACACCACATTAACTTTCTACGTGTCCCTAGATATACCAAGAGTTCATAGCAAGTCGACGGAATTGAAAAAGAAGCGAAGCGGTTTGCGTTTGGCGGTTAGTTCTCAAGGGCCACCTTGAGTGCAGTAGTTGACCCGGTGCAAATGACAAAAGTTAGCTCGAGGGCTGTAGAAACCAAGTGTCCATAATGGCGTTCGATGGAGAAGAACGCAATAGAGACATATCCTACTAGTTCCCTGTATATATAAGGAGAATTCATGAAGAGTCGATGGGGTAGAGAACTAGAACCATTTTTAAACGGAAAAAGTTTTACGGAAAGTGACAAGACGAAATTGGTCCGGTTTGACCCGCATCAAACTATGACCGAAGGCCTCTGAAAATGGCTTCGCCCAAACTATCTGAAAAATTTCTCTTTCCTATCTTTGAATGTTCCATGCATTTTTAGTATAAACATTAGAGGTTTGCGAAGACTTCCGGAAGAAATTTCTCCATCCGGGTTTGAAATGGCGGTCAAAACGAAAGCCAACTTTCTAGATTTAACAACTTTCTATTGTTGTAAACCAGTGTAACAGAGGCTCCTATAAGAGCATCAAAAGGATGACATATGTTCGTTTTGGATCAAACCAAAGGTCAAGGTGACTCCTCGTATACCAAGGTACACGAATGGAACTTCACATCTCGTTTCTAGAGTTACGAAGGGTACTTAGTGAGTCTCAAAAAATGCAAAATTTAACTATTTAAAACAAGGAGAAGGTCAACTTTATCAATGGGGAGTCAAATTCATTTGGTCGATAAAACAATATTGGAGCGATCAAGATGGGTAAGAGTTTTCTAAATCATCTCGAAGTGAGGGTGATAGTTCATGGTTTAAAGTAGACGAGTTATAATGACTTCGAGAGTTACGACACGACACTTTATTGTTTTACAATGAGTTGAAGGGACATTTAACTGTATTAAAATCCTAATAATTTAAAATTCTATTTAGTTGCAAAAGAGAACTAAAACACTTAGAATTATGAGAGGTAAGGAAGAAGAACCATGCCAGAATGATGAGCGAAAACTGTGAGGGGGCTCCAGCAGTTTACACTCACGATTTGTCGAGACCACCATTGTATCCATCGATGCCGGTAGTCACATGTAAACCAAGCCATTAAGTTGTGCACCCATGTCTCATCGAAAATAACCATTTTGTGTTTTCAAGAAGTCATCCCAATCCTAGAGACCACATTTCTACTATGTCAAAAGATCACATGCCTTTCCAACAAAATCCATTT
Source organism: Taxus wallichiana var. yunnanensis (assembly GCA_018340775.1). Classification (NCBI taxonomy): domain Eukaryota; kingdom Viridiplantae; phylum Streptophyta; class Pinopsida; order Cupressales; family Taxaceae; genus Taxus; species Taxus wallichiana. Next base: position 1,040,863,794 of record CM031239.1, read on the forward strand.
TTGTGCATATGAATACTACGAGGAGCAGTTTCAAATACAATGCATAGGAAGCATTAATTAATGGTTCTACATTTTTCACATTCCATAAGCTTGCACTTGGAAGAGTGAGGCAATAATTCTTGGCGTGATTCTACAAGAGGCACTCATGCCATCAAAGTATTTACAACCTCATGCCCACCGAACCTCATGGTTGAAAGCTAATTAAACCAAAAATGAAGCTTACAAGGTCGTGGTATGTTCCATAAGACCACATCTCTTGAGGCATTTCGCCAATAGATCACTGAGTGCCTTTTTACACATCCATTTTGTGTATATCACTGCCATCATGGCATTCCATGAGATAACATTTCTTTAGAGGCATTCTATCAAACAGTTTATGCACCTTTTTAACAGACCCATTTTTGCATATCCTGCTATCATTACAGTCCCTGAACTACATTTCTTCCATGCATTTAGTCGAACAGTTCGCATGCTTCCACGTTTTACACATGTATCTACTAGGGCACTTGTGACTTAACATCTAACAAAGTTCCTCTTGCCCTTTTTTTGCTTTGATGTGGGCCACATAGAATCTAGGTGTGTAGGTTGGGAGGATGTTGGCAATGTGATGCAACTAAATGGACAAAAAATCCTCCTCCATTTTTCTTTGATGAGTGTCCATACTCTATCCCCAAGCATCTGTGACTGCAACAACTGTCAAAACCCCCTCTTTCCATTCTCACGCTGATGGAAAATACATGTTGGATAGTTTGGTATGGCTTTAGGAGGATGTTTGAAAAAACTTGATTGTAGTGGTCTGGATTTTCATGTGAATCAAAGGCATTTGCTTGAAATTTTCCAAGGCCTCTTCAACAAACTCATTTCATGTCAGTCTTACTGCGGCCCCGAAACCAACCACCGGCGCCCAAAACTACGTATACTTGTAGGGTTGCGTTTACGTAAACGAGGGATAGGTTTGCCTAATCACCCCAACAAGAAAATCACATGAGGTTTTTCTTTTGAATCCTTTTATTTTATTTTATTTTATTATTAGTTTTTAATAAATGGAGGCATTGCGAAGAAAATGCATCTATCGTCATATCTCACAAATTGCTTTAGGAGCTTTATTTTGGATTTTTTTTAATTAATTTTTATAATTTTTTAGAACATAATTTTCCTATACTACCGTTACACATATAATTAATTTAAAATATAATATAATACTAAAGACTTATTTATTTATTATGGTGTAAACAATGAAGTCACTTAATTGTTTCTAAATAGAGGTAGTGGCTACATGTCTGGAAATGTCATTGAAGCTTGAAAATTTTTTTCGGTGGGATGGTCTTGACATTGACCATAACAATTTGTAAGAACTTGATGAAAATTTCAAAATACTGAGAACAAGTGCAATTGTAGAAACTAACATGTCAATTATTAGTGTAAAAACACAGGTCTAGGTTAAATTAAAAATATAGATAAATCTTCAATCTTAGAGGGAAGGAGATATTTGAAAAATAAGGTGAGAAAATAAGAAATAATGAGAAAACATAAGTGAAAGGGTCTCATGGAGTCTAATAGTTTTAATGTAATATTTTAAATGTACTTTCATCGATATTGTGACATAGATCCAAGCTATAAGAGGTTGAAATACCTCCAAAATTCACACACATACAATTTGTAAAAATTCCATAAGCTTCACTATAGTTTCCTTATCATTATTAAATACAAAGTAATATTTTTACTGACATTACATTATTCCTTTCATTTCCCACTATATCTAAGAAACACCCTAAAAATGCCAAAAACCACTAAAACATAAAACCTACATGAAAAGTAAAACACCTCGGATGGCTTCAATTTTTGTGTACATTATATACCTTCATGAATGAAGGCTTATCTCAAATCTTGTCTCATTCCATAAAGTGGAGAAAAGATATTAAAATCTAAGTTCTAGAAAAATCTGAAAAAGGTCGTGAGGATCAAATACTTTATACCACTATACGAATTACTTTGACCCAAACAATATGCTGATATCTCAGTACTTGTGTACGCTAACACTTTATACTTTGTGTTACTATATTTCATCTTTTCCGCCACTTCTTCCCTACTGAAATTGTAGTTTGTGCTTTATGCAAATTCTTATGCACCATCACTAGTTTTATCTTCACTAGGAAGCAAAATCGGATCTAACATTCCCTTGGAGTTCCTACAATATAAAATATGTAAAAAGAGATTTCCTCTTTGACCTATTTACCGAGCTATTATATGCCCATTAAAACTCAGCCCGTGGTAAAGAAAAATCAACTATTATTTCATATTTTCTACAAGTATGCATCATAGAAGATTGCCCAGCTCTATCTCAATACTTTTGTTTTCCCATCGATGCTATAGAGGTGATATGCACTTTTGGACTATATTTGTACCCATCTCCCTCCATAGAGTCTTCAGAAATTGACTCAATAAATTTGTGTCTGATATGAAGTTATCATTCTAGAAACTCTATATAACCTAACCATACGAAAAATAAATCGGTAACTCTAGAAGCATGATTGGTTATGCTTCATATAATGGCCTCTAAGCGAGATGTTTTAGAGAATATATCTACCATAAAAAAGATAAAATAATTTCCTCAAAGTTTTTTTAGGAAGTCCTAATCTGAAATCCATACTCAAATCAATCCATGGCCTTGTAGTGATAGAGTAATGACATGTACATCCCAATATTTTGTAATAATGACCCTTATCCATTTGGCACAATTTACACCTTTTGATACGAATCTACTTATGTCCCTCTCTACCTTCATCGATAATATTTCTCTACCACAAGAGTAGTTATATGATTTATACAAAGTGTTCATTCAAAGTCCCACCATGCGATTCTCCATATAATATTTTCTCTCATTAAACGATAGGGATGCAAAATTGTTTTCATTGAATAAATAACCATCATGCATCGCAAATAATCGAAAGAACCAATTATCCTAGAATAAACATAAATACATTCTCTCACAACATCACCAAAATATGGATCACTTTTATATAATTCCTTAACTACCTCAAACCGAGGCTACTACTTCATTTTCCATTGTTATCATTAGTGCTACACTGCGCTACTCAAACATCAATAACTTGATTATGGTTACACCGATTTATACTTTAAGACAAAATTATATTCTCAAAAAAATTATAAACACTTTTCATTCCTAATATTTAGTTTCTTATGTGTGTTTACATACCTCGATGCTTCGTGGTTAGTAAAGAGTAAAAATACCTAAGATACTGCAAGCTTGATGTCTCCATGCCTTAATATTTGAACAATAACATAAAAGTACATATCCTAAGTAGAATATTTCCTCCTAACCTCATTCATTATTTCACTAAAGAATCCTACATGTCATCCTTCTTACCGAGTATAAGTCCAATCCCAACACATGAAGCATCAAAATCAACCTCAAATACCTTGCTTAAAATATAACGAATTCCAAAAATAGAGTGCCTGCAAACTTTCTTCTTTAACAATTCAAACTATACACTTCTTTACCTTTTTGAAATACAAATTGTTTTCCTCTCATGTACTCTATTATGGGTGTGGCGAATCCTACCCAAAATTCCTTGTGAAATTCCTATAAAAAGTTTCAGACATCAAAAATGTGAAGCTTTGTCACATTCCATGGAATAGTCCATTCTAAAATTGCCTTCCACTTTTTCCTCATCCATCTTCACCCCATTGCTCTAAGATGAGAAACCCAAAACCTATAATTTTCTAAAGAAATTTATAGTTCTTTAAGTTTGCATATAAATTCAAACACTAGTTTAAAATGTATGCGAGGTGTTTTTGATATCTTACTTTAGAATATCAAAATAAACAACCACAAACTTACAATTGTATTCTTACTGACACTTTGTTTATCAACCTCATGGAATGTCTTAGGTGCATTAGATAACTGAATAGCATCATGATCCACTTGTATAACCCATATCTTATTTTGAAATCCATTTTCCATTCAACCCATTCACATATTTGTATATAGTAATACCCATTCCACATGTCAATCTTACTAAAATATCATGCTCCTGTGACCACATACATCATATCATCCAATCTGAGGCATTGGGAGACAAATATTTAATTATGAGATCTATTTAATTCTCTAATATTCACACACATTCTTGAGCCTCCATCCTTTTTGGAATTCAATAGTGCTTAGAGTTACACAAGTAAACATGTTTTCTCTCATTAACACTTTCTTCACCAGATTTTTCACTTACATATTCAACTCCTAGCTCTATGTTGGGCTCATCCTATTAGTTAAGCTTGATTTAGGAAGGTAACCCATTTGATATATCATTTGGTATGAAAAATGTATAGTATTTTAGTACTATATTTTCCGCACAATGGTTTATCAAAACCTCTATTTCCACCTTCTTTTTCTCGATCAATAATATAAACCAACTTCTTCCATTTTTCTACTGACAAAATCTTTTCGTACCTGCTGACTAGTCCTCACTCTTCTCTTCTTCCTTGAATGACAACAAGACCATCTTCACACCATCCTTCTAAAAGTATAAGTATTCTTCCCTCCATCATAGGTAACCTTTCTATCATATTTCCAAGGCCTCCCTAGTAACATATGGCATGGATACATCAAGTGATTTAACAAAAATAACTTAATGTTAAAACCTAATTGTTAGTATGATAATAGTTCAATAATATAGAAATGAATTATAGATATGACATAAGAAATAAGGTAGAAAAGTATGAAACCACAGAGTGCGAGAGAAGGGATAATGTACCTAGCTGATTTCAAAAATATAATCAAAGCTATGCAGAGAGTGGAAGATTGACAAAATAGAAATACAGGGATGCTGACAATGAGCCCAAAATATTGTGTAAAGTGCGGGAGGATCGGGACCGGGTGTGTAGACTATTCTTGGGGCACACTAGGTGTTAGGATCTCTTCTCGGCACCATGGTTTCGCGCAGAAAGGTCTAAAAATAAATTTCACGAAGGTCACTTTAGTTGATTTGAAGCCCTCGTTGTCTTTTGCTAGTATGTTGCGTAACTCCAGTATATGTCATAGAAATGTCTGCCCATAGAAATATCACTTGAAAAACCCTCGAAAAGAACATGAAATCCTAAAAGCGAAAGATGTAGAATGAGGGGTTGGACTAGTCAAAATTTTATAATGGTGATCTTACGTGCATTAGATCGGTGATCTTACATGCATTAGATCTATGATCTAATGTAGTTACTATGTTTGTAATTAATGCGAGAATCATGCCTAGGTGGATTTTGTGCGTGTCGTGCTTGATAGCGAGAAAAGTATCTAGATGTAAAAATATGCAATAGATGTATGCATGGAATAAAATGAACTTCCCTCCTATGAGTGTGATGTAGAAAACCATCCCTTTTCCCTTGTGATAGTGAGATGGATCACGATGATGATCTTATATACTTGATGGATGTTATCTTAGGTGGTGATAGCTAATGCTTAGAGCCTTTTCCTTTAATTTGGTCACACATAACTATTTTCACTTGGATCACACACAGTTGAATCGTTAAGCGATCCGGTCAGAGATGGGAACATCCTAAGGCATGGGACCTTAGCTCCTTGGGATGAACCTCTAGAGAAGGTCATATTCCTACTAAACTATGTGCATCGATGTAAGATCAAGGTGCAGAACTACAAAAACTTAAAGCAAAGCTAATCTTATCCGTTCTTGGGTAAAGGGATAGAAAGATAACTCGAAATGTGTAGAAAAGAGGTGATGCACCAAAGTTTTAGGAACAAGTAGATCTATCTCATATACACAAAGTATTATTGCAGAACTCTATATAACTTGCACAAATCCTTACAATCTTCTCTATAAATGACTTTTAAAGAATATGAACTTAAAAATAACATAAGGGACTTGATATTTTCCACAACTGAAATAGTAAAGACCATATACCACAACTTGCAAGTTAATTAAGAAAGATTACTAATATGAAAGCAAGATAAACCATTGCATACAAGGAACTAAAACATCCACAAGTATTCAATGGATCATTTAAATGCACAACATATTAAATATTCAAAGGTAAAATATTGTTCTGAATATATTGAGGCTAAAGATTATTTCTTGGATCTCTAAAATGACAGAGCCTCCTTACAAATAAGATCTAAAATTTTAAACATAATGCATTCTCCTATTTATAGACTAAGAGGATTGAGTGATTATAGATGTGCCTCTTAACTACTACATACTAAAAATAGAATGCATTTATACTTAGGGAACAATCTCCCATGAAAATATAAAAATGGTTGTGTAGGTTTGATTGAGTCAACCCTGCAACTTCCATCGGTTCCACAGCTTGGAGACTGTTTGAAAATGGCTGTCATGCCTAAGCTAGGGCCAGGGCCACCCTTTTCTTGATCTGATTCTTCCTTCTTTTCTTCTTCAGCTAACTTGTGCCTAAAATTGAGAAAACGCTTGACAATTCCTTGAACCTCTTCATATCAGGTCCACATCCATAACAATTTCAAGATCCAGCTGCTCGGTTTCTCTGGCCAATTTCTCGCTGGAAATGATATAGCCTTGTTCATGACCTCCTTGAAGATTTCTCAAGAAGTTATGGTATGATACCAATTGATGAATGGAATCAAGACCAAAATATTTAGCAAAGTTGTTATCATGGTTTACCATGTTCTTGAAATGAGCAAAAATCTACTCATCACGGAAGTGTATCAACAATTTTTTTAGAAACTTATAATTAATCCTATCAAATTCCTGAATAATATCATTTAAGCCATCACCTACATTGATCATTCTTTTCTCCAAAATTTCGAGCTTCTTGAAATATCCGAATTCTGAACTTCATTTCTTCATTGAATTTAAATGGTTTATAACAACATCATAACCCCTTCCTTTAAGAGCACATATGATTTCATATAGTGCAATTCTTTTGAGTCTCAAGAGTTAAGTTCTAAGTTATCAATCTCCTAAGTGAGGAGTTTAATCATTTTAGAAAAAACTAATTTTTCTAAATATAACTCATTCTTACTGATTGAAAGCATCTTTTATACTTTGTGTCCACTTTATGGATTAAATTTTTATCCAAACCCCCACTTCTCATCCCTTTTTGTTCGATATATTCTAACATGGAGAAATATGTATCCTCAAAGCTTAGAGGAATAACGAGAGGAATTTTGTAGTGCGTAATGTCATGTGTTATGTTAGTCAAAAGAGAAGTTAGCTGTTCAACCTTACCCTTAAGCTCATCCTTGGTTACTTTATCCTTATCAAACTTATCTCAAGTTACCCAAGGCCACCTGAACATCTTGCTTTGCTCCTTCATGGGTGGATTTTCCAAGAGCAAACCTAGAAATATGGTAGTCCACTACTGTGATTGTTTCCTTAGTTTTCCCCATAGTTGGAGTGGCTATCTCAACAAATATTTCCCTTGTTTGGTCAACTGATAGGTTAGAAATAACTCTTGGTCTCTTGGCTTGTCTTTGGGGGGTAGATCTAGAACACTTGAGGTCAACAAACACAAATGATGGGAAAAAATTTCTTCTATTTTGGTGTTTTCTGTCTAACCATGCGGGAATAGAAGAAAAAGATTCTAAAGACAACATGGGCATTGTTATGGTAGTAGTTTGCAGAGTTGGTAAAACTAGGGCACTAGTCAGTAGTTAGTAAAAGTGGCAATGATGTAGTAATAATGGAGGCGAGTGGAAACGATGGCGTGAGGTGAGTGAGATAGAAGTGGAAAAGGGGAGAGATTGTTGGGAAGAGGGGTTCCTAATGGATAGCCTATTCCCAAAATATCCTCTAGTTGAAATAAATAGAAGGGAGGAGAAAACTTGAGCCATAGAGGGAGAAGAGGTGAGAGATGTAAGAGAAATGGGAATAGAGGAAATGGAGGACATGGTCAGAGGAAGGGTGAGAGGTGGAGGAAAAAATAATTGAATGGAAGATGGAAGATGTGGAGATGTGGAAAGCTTGCGACACTTGAGTGACTTTAGGGGAAACACTTAGGTCAATGACCTTAATAGATTGTAATTTGGGAGATGTAGCTCCCATTGTAGAAACTTTAGAAGAAGATCTTGAACCTCAACCACAAAAGAAATCTTATGGGGCCTTGAGATAGGTTTGGGAGTTGACCTCTTTCCTTTAGATGGAGTGGTATGGCCCACCGATGATTGTGCTTGAATAAGTTATGTGGTAGGTTATTTTTGAAGCTTTGGGTGTGATTTAAAATTTATCAACCATTGGTAGGTCCGATTTAGAATGGGACCCACCCTTTCCTTTATGTTGCTACATTCCTCAATTGACCAATCAATCCAAGGTAAAGGCTGATTCATGACATTATTTTGATCATAAGAAGGATCTAAAACATGGTTGTCATCTTAGGCCTTCGGTGATCACAATTCCATATTGGGTGACCTCTTGAAATGGTTAACCTTTTAAATTCTCTTTCCCTTACTACATTCTCATCTCGAAATGGATGCAAATATCCTCCTAGTTGAGGTTCGTGAACACTAGCTTGACTATCTGTTTTGCCAAACTTGTCCTCGTAGTCAAAATTAGTGAGCGGGTGAAATGCCTTCAAAATCAGCCACGTGACATCTCTCCCTCAATATTTTTATCTTTTTATGTAGAAGTGCACATGTATCTACCTATAGTTATAGGAAATTGGGATCCTTCTTTATGTCGGTCATGTTGAATATTGTGGTAACTTAGCAACTAACAAACCAATTCCATTAAAACCCACTTATCCATTGGGCATCTTGGTAGCTTGACAGGAGCACCTATGAATCCAGGCATCCTGATGTATGTGAACGTTAGGAATTGTAAATAGATATCTCCCCATTCCCTTACTTCCTTCCAAGCTTCATCTGAAATTCTTTGGTTATATAAATTTTTATCAAAAAAATACAAGAGAACTACAAAGAAAATGTCATTTACTCTCCAAAAGTGCTTAGGACCCTCTGCCATTATGAGTTGGGATAATACTCATATATTTGAACTGCATTCCTAGATCCCTTTGGAGTTAATCTTGGATAATGTCTCATGCCTGCCATTGCGTACACAAGGTAAGAGGTCATGAAGAAATTTCTAGAGGTTAGAACATCGAGATGATTGAAATAAGATAAAATTTCTTTTGCATGCATCCTATCGAATGAGGTCCTTGTTTCTCTTGATAGTGGCAATGTAAAGGTACATCCACTCTTGGAACTCCTAGAAGAAGGAAGACCCAGTAACTTTCTGCTTAGTATTGTAATGATATCATTTACTTCTTGAATGAATTCTAATAGAGGAATCATCTTTGGGAATCTAGATAGTGAACTTTTAGTTTTAGCCAAATAACTTTTATTGATGACCCTTGTGCAAGTATCATTTTAACAACTTAGTGCTCGAGATCGAGACTGCGGGAAATAGTGGCATATGATTCAACATTAGGGAATTTCAATAGGATATCAAGAAATCACTATCCAACTTTACCACCACTATAAATCCTCATCCTCTATTGTGCGTGAGTGTTTATCAAAATGTGATGCGACAACAAACATGAACTTGGGACATTTTATGGATTGGAGAAATGCGGCAAACAAGGGAAAGTTTTCTATAAAAAATTTCTTGCATCCATGGTTTCTTATTTGGAGCCTTAACTCTTTCCCAGAATTTGGGCATGTCAATATGTCCTAAGTCTATATCCCGATATTATGCAATACATCGGTGGAATGATCGTGGGGTTCCATCCATAGAAAAATATACTTCATTTTGTTCCTTCCTCTTAGATGAAGATCTAGGCATCCGAACCACTTGAAAAAAATAGAAAATTAGAAGTCGGGTGGAAGTGTAACCTTGCAGAAACAATTACTATAAATTCAACTCCCAAACTTTCTGAAACAACGAAGTCAAGTTTGAAATTGGAACTTAAACCTTGTCAAACAATTTAAAACTTGATAAAACAAACCCCAAAAACTTTGAAATCAAAATTTTTGAAATTAGAACCTCTCAAGTGCCAAAATCCAAAATGTACGCTTCGACGAAAAAAGTTCAGGCGTTGAAGTTCCAAATTATGAAAATCTCGAAAAACCCCAAAATCAAAGTTTTACACATGCGAGGAAATCCCGAAACTTGAAATGCAAATAACCCAAAATCTTGCAAAAATCTCCTTGTCCTCAAGGCCAAATGCACTTCTCTCTGATATGCAACCTTATTCCTTGTTAGATGGATTATTTTGAAGTTCATACTTAAAAACAATAAAAACAACAAGCAAAGAAAGGCCATGGTTTAAACTTCAAAAAAAACCTAAAGGAGAATGTATCTATAAGAAAGATGGAAAACAAGAAAGTAAAAATAACAGAACAAGAGCCCTAAAAATGAAAATAAAAATAAAACTTGTAAACTTACCCAAAATGATGAGAAAATATGAAATAATGCTCCAAAAATTGTCTTGGCATATGGTCGGGATATAGAGGTATGTCAGCCGTGTGTCAGTAGTGATTCGTCGATAAAAATGGAAAGTAAATATTTCATATTTATAGGAAAGTGAAAAATTAATTGCGCGTGTGTGACACATGTCAGGTAGTTGGGAATTTATTGCCATCGAAAATGAAATTTAGAGGTTGACATGCGAGCTACTTGTAATATAGTAGGCGCACTTGACTCCCAAAGTTCAAAATTTTGAAATGGTAAAGGGATTGGGTTTTGGGTTTTGGGAAGTGGAATGCAACTTGCATATAAATTGCACTTCAACTCTAAAATATGAAGTGTTGGCATAGGTCGAAATTCAAAAATCGGGTGGAAAACTACAATGCTAAACGTATACTTTACATTCACAAATTTCGGTTATGAAATCTGCATTAGATTGGACTTCGGGTTTCGAACTCAACATTGATTTTGCATGAAAATACATGCTGACTTTCAAATTTGAAATTCGGTGAAAAATGATACTAAGTCAATTTTTTTGAAATAAATTTCCTAAAAAAACTAAGGAATGGAAAAGGTATACAATTGCAAGAATTTTTTTAAAAGCCTTCCTAGCAAGGGTAACTTGTAAAGTTAACATTTTTGACAACCTCTTAAGGATGCTTTCCTTTTAAGAATTAATCCCTTTAGTATCTGAAGCAAATCCATTAGGCACATGATTCCTTGACCTAAAAACATTCAAAACAAAAACACAAATAAATTAAAAAAAACCAAGAAAAACAAACAAAACCAAAAAAGCAAAATAAATAGTGTGCGAAGCACTTGGAGGAAATAAACCTAGACTAATAATGTACAAGTTGAAACCTTCTTAAAAATAGGTCTTGAGAAATATCTCATTCACTAGAATGGGTAGTACTTCTCCATTGAGTCTAGATAGGAAAAATGAATTTACCTCTTTACAACTTGTAATTATGTATAGCCCGCCCCGAAAAGCGTCAAATTTTATGGGAATTCTGGCTTGGTCTTACGTGTGTCCCACTCGAGGACCAAATCTCCTTCTTTAAAATACCTAGAAAATTCTTTCTTATCAAAAGTATTGTTTGTTTGAGCTTGATGCAACTCCAAAGTCTTCATAGTTTTGTTCCTAATTTCTTCCAATTCCATTATTTCGCAAAATTTACCATCATAGGATCAATTTCCATAGCCTCCAATTGATGTGCTTACTCCAAAAGGGAAATTCTAGAGATAAAGTAAGTTTTTCCTCCCTACCATATGTGTGCAATGAAAATTGTGCAAAATCTTATGAAAATGGGGTAAGAACTTCTAAGAAACCCCAAAAGCTTTGGAACAAACAAATCAAATGACCATCAGATTAGAGATAAACAAGAGCTACCTATTTGCATGCATATATATAAAGCTTGAAACAAACAATCAACCTCTAAACATGACTATATTAGTTCTCTACTCCATGAAAGCTATCTATAAGTGAACCTATTAAATCTCTAGCAATTAGTTTTGTGTTTATTGATGTTTCAAAAGATTAAGAATGGAAGCTCACCATTAATGTCTTCTCCCATTTACCTAAATATTTGAAAGGATTAGCAAATAACAAGTAAATAGCTCAAATAAACTATGAAATGACTCTAAAAGACCTAAGCATGACCTAAATCAAAAGTGTGTGTGTGTGTGTGTGTGTGTGTGTGAGAGAGAGAGAGAGAGAGAGAGAGAGAGAGAGAGAGAGAGAGTGTTCTTAGGAAAAGGTGGGAGGGGTATCCATCTATTTGTAGTTTTTGATTTGAGAAAAGGATGTTTTGGATGCATGTGGGACTAAAAAGGAGTCAAAAAATTGATTTTAGAAAAACATATTTGGAGGTGTGAATAGGATTTTAGGAAGCTAAGTGGCTATTTGGAAAGGTAAGATATTTGTTTAGAAAGTCAATAAGAGGTTAATTAACCTAAACAAGGTTAATTAAAGGGAAAAAAGCTTATAGAAGGCTTGGTTAGAGAGGGATTAACATGGTTTAGGAGGTTTAGAAAGGGGTATTTTACTAGCGTAGTATAGTAAATTAGCACAAGACCATGATAGTTCATATGATCTTAGTAATAAGATCATGTAGACCAAATTATAGGTGTCTACATTTTCCTCTTTGAGGTGACATGCACGATGTCACTTTAAAGAAAGTAGACAAACATAAACAAGTAGAAAATTTTGAAGGGGTAGAAGAAAAATTAGTAGGATGAAGGATGCCCCCTCGAGTGTCGATGGGGTGATGGAGGTGTCGATCGACAATCGAAAAGAGAACAGAAGAAAGAAAAGTGTGAAGAAAGGGGAGATAGAAGAAAAAATAATAAGAAAAGGGATTTTGAGCTATCCACAAGGCATTGCTATATAAACAATTCTATTCATCATATTGCTAGTAATCTTCATCATCGGTCCTTATTAAAATATGAGCATACGATAGAAACATAAAATGACATGAAAGCCAAAATACAAACAACTGTCCATTACTAAAAATAGCCAACTCCATGCAACATACATGAATGCAATGCAATACGAGAAGCAAACAAACTCATCTAACAGGGGAAATAAGTACAATGACACACTCACTCACAATAAATAACATTTAAGGAATTTGTACAAGTAATTTGTTATCGAGATTTAGTACCAAATGTTTGTTATAAATGACAAGGGTAGGAATGATGCCCCAATCAAATTTTACATGCAAGGGAAAGGATGGAGGACACTTGGGTCAAATGGAAAAACAATGTGCATGAAAAAACAATACCAGGCAACTAATAGTGCCCCAGAGTACAGACAAAGTAAGCAACATAGCTTTTGTAAATGATTATAGAGTTAGGTGATCTGCGAGTCGTTGTTTCAAAACATGTGAAAATGTCAGCAAGATACAAGATGAGTGCCATGTGAGAGACATATATTTCAGCTGCAAATGAGTTGTCTTGACCAATTTTTGTTTGTCAATTTTGAATTTTTAAAATGTTTTTGGCTTTTTGAATGGTTTTATAATTTTAGATTTTTGACCGATCAAGAATAATTTAGAAATGGAAGATCACCTAAAAGCACTTGAAAATCCCCCAAGGTGAAGAGAACGGGTTGGTGTGATAAAATGCCCCAACGAGAAGGACAAGCCAAAATAATTAAGATTTAAAAAAAACCATGGCAATAGGTAGAATAAAGAAAAATAGGATTAAAAGAAGTTCTAAAAATATTTCAAAATACCCCTAGGTGAAGAAATGAGCGTTAGGTGGCAAATAATGCCCAAGGATGGTTAGATGATATCATACATTTTTTACATGAGATATTATGTAGTTTAGCATACAAGATGATACCGATTTTAAGAATATTAGTGTAGGGGGATAGATTTGTGATCATGTGCAATCCCTCTTACCTCATGATGATATGGATATGCGATGATTAGATTAAGATACATGCTTGATGTAACACTTAGCATTTTTGTATATATGATGTAGTAGATGATGTTATATGTGATGAATGATAGATGATAGATGTGATACATGAGAGTGTGTGTTGATGATGTTTTATGATGACAACCATATGTACAATTAGTTTACAATCACAACCTAACAATATACTACAAATATTCACAAGTATGTAAGATGGATCTAATGCATTTAGCTAAGTAAAAATTAACCTAGGCAAGTGAATCAAACTTAATACATACCACATGGAAATAAAAGCAATCAACACTTTACAAAAAAACCTCAAACGTAAGAAAAATTATTACTCTATTTTTGTGGGACAACATTGATATATTTTCTATTGTTTTTGGTGTCATCTGAAAGACAATTTTTCAAGGCTACTGTTCACATTGTTTTGGGGTTTTCTTAAGACAATGTTACAATGTTTGTGTAGTTGCGTCCCTAGAGGGGGATTTTTATTTTTTTTGTATATCTTTTTCTGAATGTTTTTGTATTTTCTAAGGTCCTGTTTTGAAAGCAATGTACAATGACAAAGAAGCATGGATGCCCCTAGCGTGATGTGGGAATATAAAAAGGTAGAATGCCACGTGTGTATGTTCAAGAAGGTGAAATGTGAAGGTAGCCCCATTTTAGGTAGGGATACACAAAGAAACTCCTCCACATAGATATAAGAACAAATGAGCCAGATCACGACTTTGCAAGATAGATTCGGTAGGGTACCTAAACCTAACAAGGGAAACCAATCCTAGATAGAAGTGAGAGTCACCCGTCTAGATGTAAAAGTAGCTTGTGAACAATAAATCCTCCTTAAGCGCCGGAAACCGGTTTTCACCCAAGGACCTGCCCAATGTGCCACAATTGCGTGGTTTTCACACTTGGACGACCTATTTTTCTTCACTATTTTCTTGATTTTTTGATTTTTTTTTTTGTTTTTTATTTGTTTTTACTTTTTAGTTCTTTTCTGAGATACCACCCATGCTTAAGCATAGAACTACTTTGAGGTGCATGGAGTTCATGGGTTTTGGAAGCTCTTTTCCATCTGAATATGCAATTTTATATGCTCCTGATCCATATTTAGCAACCACCACGTAGGGCCCTAACCAGTTAGCCTCAAATTTTCCTTTCTTTTCTCTGTCCTTAACAATGTTTCTCTGGTTTTATTTTAGAACTAGATCACCTACATCAAATTCATGATGAATGATCCATTTGTTATATCCTCTTGACACTCGATTCGATAAACTTTCGGTCATTGAGCGCTCTCACACAATTCTCGGCCAAACATCGATAACTCTGCGGTTGAGAAACTCTATAGTCTTCATCTTTATCAAGATAATCCCAAAGAGATATTCTCAGGAGGGAAGCTCCACTTCCAAGGGTATGATGGATTCAGTGCCATAGAATAAGGAATATGGGGTCGCACTAGTAGGATTACGGATGGAGGTTCGATAGGCCCAGAGGGCGGATGTATCTATAAGTGCCAATTACGGCCAATATTACTTACCATCTTCTCCATGATTCATACAAGGGTTTTATTGGTGGCTTCTGCTTGTCCATTACCTTGGGGGTAATAGGGGGTAGACCACTTGAGCTGAATATGGAAGTGTTGGCATAATGTCTTAACTATTTTGTTCTTGAATGACTTACCATTATCTGTGACAATGGTGGAGGGGATACCGTAATGGAAAAATGAGGTGATTCATGATGAATTTGGAGATTTGCACACCAATGACATAAGTGAGAGGTACAACCTCTACCCATTTAGTAAAATATTCAGTGGGGTAATAATGTGGGTATGGCCATCTGAAGAAGAAGGATGGAGCTTCCCTATGAGATCCAGGCCCCATTTAGAAAACAACCAAGGTGTTGCAATGGGTTGATAAAGCATGTGTTGGTGCATGTATCAAGTTGCCATATTTTTGGCACAGTTCACACTTCTTGACAAAGTTACAACAATCTGCTTCCATGGTAGGCCAATAATAGCCTACTCTTAAGAGTTTCTTAGCCAAGACCATGCCACTAGTATGTGCTCCACAAATGCCTCCATGCACTTCTTTAATAGCGTGGACTGACTCGGTAACGTCCAAACAATGTAGCAGATTCCCGTCATAGCCACGATGATAGAGGGTTCCTCCTAGGAGGGTGTAATGGGATATATGAAGGATAAGGGATTTCTTCTTAGTATGGGTAATGTTTGGGGGAAACGTGCCATCTTGTAGGTATCTAAATATAGGGTCATACCAAGGGGAGAAGGGACCAACAACTTCACATGCCAAACATGACTCGACATATCATATGTGGGTACTCGTAAATGCTCTACAAAGAAGGGAATTTTGTTTTCACACTTAGGTGGAATGCGTAAGAGACCCAATTGTAGCCATAACATCTTGACCTATTGTGTGACCTTGGTTTTTGTTCGAAGATAATCTATACAAAATATTCTTTCAAGGTTTCAACCAATTTCTTGTATGGAATAAGCTTTTCATCTTTAACCTTATATTCATCATTAACTTGTTTAATAATTAGTTGAGAGTCTTAAATGACTCATAGCTGTTGGATATTCCAAGTGATAGCTAACTTAAGGCCAGCTGATGGTGCCTCATATTCTACAATGTTATTAGTGCAAGGGAATCCCAAACAGAATTCTCTTGGAATAACCTCACCTATGGGAGTGATGAGCACCACTCCTACTCCTGATCCATGAAATGTGAATGATCCATCAAAGTGGACTTGCCATTCGATAAATTCTTCAATATACATCATGGATGCATCTAGAAGATCCAGACACAATGGTTCCATTCCTGGTAGGGGATATTTTACTAATTGATTCGCCAATACCGTCCTTTCAACAATTTATCTCTTTAACAAACTCAATATAAAATTCACTAAGGAGAATGATCCAATTAGTCATTCGTCCCGTAAGGGGGTTTGGATAAAAGGTATTTGAGGGGTCAAATTTGGATATCAACTTGGTTTTATTGTTAAGGAGGTAATGACGTAGCTTCTGAAAGGTAAAGACGACTACTAGGAAGGCCTTTTCAATTTGTGGGTAATTCAACTCATAGGAAATCAAGGTGTGACTGAGGTAATAAACCACCCTTTCTCTGTGGTCAAGGTCATATTGGGAAAGTAGTGCACTAATGGTGAATTGGGTGGCTGAAATATATAGCAGGAGAGGTTTTCACGGGGTAGGTGGCATGAGAACAGGTGGGTTGACAAGATATTGTTTGAGCAGTTCAAATGATTTTTGACAATCTGATCCCAAGTTGAACGTAACATCCTTCTTGAGGAGATGTGTAAATGGATGACACTTATCCGTAAGCTATGAAATAAAATGACGGATTGCCTAAATTTTTCCTTGTAAACTTCTTAGTTGTTTGAGATTTGTAGGTGGAGGCATTTCTGTGATAGTTGTAACCTTTGTAGGATCCACCTCTATTCCTCTCTGTGAAATGATGAAACCTAGGAGCTTTCTTGAACAAAATCCAAAGACACACTTCTTAGGGTTCAAACATACTTTGTAATCTCTGGAGATGCTGAAAAATATGTCTCAACACTTTGAGGGTTACTCTCCTGCGGTTTTGGATTTTGCTACGATATCATCTTGATGTAATCTTCCATGATGTCATTTATCATATCGTGAAAATGACCATCATTACATGTTGATAGGTAGCTACGACATTCTTAAGCCGAAAGGCATGACCTTG